>VZTT01036370.1:17962-42975 GCA_013400855.1 Buphagus erythrorhynchus | reverse complement strand
AATAATTGGCTATTCCCCTCAGTTAATTGACTCTTTTCAAATCTTTTCTCCTCAGCCTTTCTTTAGTGGTTCTCAGTTTCTCTGGCTTCTCTGAATTCAACAGGTATCCATTTTAGGCTCTTCACATGATGTATATTAAGGCTGAAAATGCCATAATAAATCATGTTAGTCCAAAGGATGATTAAAAATCCCACTGACATCCATTAAAGGCTATCAGATACAGATACCCCCTTTGTAGGAATGCCTCTCCTCCCTATAAATTGTGGCAGGATAGTAAAATTAATAACTAAGTAATAACAATTACTAAGCATATATGTATTTCATTATTTGCTTCTCAGGACATCCAGCCTGAATTTTAGGCAGAGCTCCAGCCTATCCAGTTACAACCAGCTGCAAATGCTCATAGTTCCCTTTCCCTGGATTGCAGCTTCCTTCTTCAGCATCACACTGCTTTTCCAAACATTATATTTACAGAATTAAGCAAGAGGAGGGAAAAAGAAAGAAAAAAAATTCTAGATATCCATTTGGTTTGATTATGCTTTTATGTTCTTAAATCAGCTTCAGCCTGTCTTCTGCTAGGATGGTATTTAAATCCTAGCAGTCACTTAAGAATGAAGACTGGTTGAGGTGTGGATATCCTGTGGTTGTCCAAGTTTTTGGGTTGTCTTTTCTTTATCTTTCTTTCTGTTACAAGATCATCATCTATGATCTTCTTGTGTTTCCTTAGACAAACTTCTCAGTGGATTCATTTTCTGTGATACCTACAAAGAAGGCATGTGGAAAATTGACACAGTATGTGTAAAATGCTAGAGCCCATTTAGTGTCACAAGCAATGTGAATGATGTCACCATGGATAAATCAGGAAGTATGTCTTAATGTAGATTCTCTGTTTACTTAAAGGTTGTCTTGCTATCACAAATTCACTGACAACTGACTGTTGCATTAGTCTCAAGGGGTGAAATGTGTTTCTTCCTCACTGACTTACTAACTTTTCTTCACTGGGTTCATCTGAACACTTTTGTGGATGTACACAATGCAGCTTGCTCTGCCTGTGAATTTACTGAGAGGATATATTCTCCCCACATTCTATTAGAAAGCTGAACAGAAACTGCAGTGATGTCCTTCCTCTTCCTGCACCTTGGTGTGCCAGCTGTTATAAACTCAGGGCAACCATTATAAACTCAATGCAGAATGGTGTCTTGTTCTGTGAGGTTTTTACTGACAGCCTGAATGTATCCACCCACCAGAGAAAGGTTTCATTGTATGACTCCTAAGCTTTAGTCACAATCTTTCAGGCTGTTAGAGCTTCATATTATTGGAATCGCATTGCTGCTGGCTTTACAATTCAGCTGAAATGGGTCATTGATCCAATAGTGTGATTGTAAATATGGCAGCTGGATGTTTGGCAGCTTCTTTATTGCACAGTGTACATACTGGAGATGTCTGTGTCTGAGTCCCAGTGTAGATGCTTTCCTCTGTTGCAGGTATGTATTATACATGTAGCTTTTTTTTTTTCTTTTAGTTTGCTGTCCTGTTCAGTTGCCGGACATTCTTCCTTTATGCTTTTATTTCTATGCTCTTGAATGAGACTTCCATTCTGCTTAGTATACTTTATATCAGTAGCTACAAAAACTTACGCTTGGGTGGTAGTGCAGTGCAGATATTGCTGAACTATCATAAACTTGTGACCAGTGAAACTCAGTAGGATTAGAGGTTATACAGGCCTGAGAAGTTACCCAGATTTTCATGGCACTTGTCAAGAGGGCATCGAGCTTTATGTTGCAATGTCTTTACTGATATGTCTCTCAATTAAAAGTAACTTACTGTTTTGGGTTTTGTTTGGTTTTTTTTGTTTTTTTTTTTTTTTCTTAATAATGATGATGATTCAGTTTCCGTTGTTTTTTTGGAAGAAGTTTCCTTATTGCTGTTCTGTTTGATTACTTTCTCAGAAACATTGCTCATGTTAGAAGATGAGTCTGTCTCTAATTAGAGAAAGCTGTACCATTCCAGAATATTTATATGAAGGTCAGCTTTAATCTAGTCTATTTTTGTTTTGATTCTTGGTTTCAAATGAAAAACTGCATCTCATTATCTTGAGAGTTATATTACTCGTTATACACCTTTACCAGATGTAAACATGTTTTCATTTCTAGCTTTCGTTTTACTAATTTCTCATTGCTTCTTCAGTAAAATAGAAAGAAAAATCCACTTATCTTCCATGCAGAATCATTTTTGGTACCATTTACAGTGTTTGCTTTTCCTTTCTTCATATGGAAATCTGATTTACCATCTAGTTTGAGTTTTTCTATTCTCTAGTCTGAGTTTCTAAATGCTGTGTAGTTTGACTGTTGTTTTTTTCTTTTAGTAGACCACATTGTTCATGGCTCTCAATACCATGTTTCACTCATTGTGTGCTGGTTAATAACTACATAAAGCTAGAAGTTTTATTTTATTTTATTTTATTTTTAGAGTTTTTCTTTCAAAAATGTGACTATTACAAGTAGAACAGTATATTTGCTCAGTTTCACTCTGTAGCAACCTCTGCTCTTCCATGCAAGTTCCATATCATTAGCCAATGTTGATAAGAAAGAGAGAAAATTACTCTATAGAGTGAGGATCTATGGATTTTTCTTGCTATGTTGGACTCCTAAAGTGTCACAGAATGAGAACAGGAACCAGGCTTTGCATTAAGAAGATCAGTGAAGTACATGGCTACATAAAATAGAACTTGATATAATAGCCCAAATCTGGAAAACCCCAAGGATCCATTTCATTATAATGTTAAGTTTGAAGATTAAAGCTAAGGTCAGAAACAAAGCATTTTCTTGATAATTTTCTAGTTCACAATGTCTCTGTTTCATGCTAATAGAAGCAACTACTGTGTATACTTTTTTTCCTAAGATAAAATCAGAAATTGAAATGTTAAGTGTAAAACTTAGGGGTAGAGAATGAGAAACACAAATGAAATTAATATATCACTGCTGTACTTGTTTAGGTCTTAGTTCATAGCTAAGCGTCAGCTTCATTCCACTTTGTTCTCTCTTATCTTTCCATTAATAGGGGAACTACTCTATTGCAGAGATAAGGTGTATCTAGCACTCTACTTACACTATATTTAATTACAGGGAGAGAGAACAAAAATAATTTAGACTGAAAACACATATTGAAACTGGAACACAGCCAGCATGTCTGGTCCTGCCGTTTCCTGAATAAAAAGTGTTTGAAGTGCATTTGTCTCTCATTCTTTTTATCATTTTTTAGTAATTGCTTTTGATTCTTTCGGGATCAGTGCAGAAATAGATTCCATAAATCCATCCAAAGACTTGGTTTAAACCAGTGTTAAAAGAAGTAAATAGATAGGTGGGTTTTTTCTCTCTCTTAACAGGAATTCAATGCAATATATCTAACATTCATATTGAGTCTTCTTTGTACCGAATTCTCATCAAATTGAATTTATGTAGACCAGATATTTTTTGGGCTCAAGAGTATCTGCATGGCATTAACTTAGAGAGAAAAGTGTTATCTCCATTTGCAGTGGCCCTGTTGTACAAGGTATTGAAGTGCATACTTCTTCTCACCAGGTTTTTCTGGTGTCACCTGCAGTATTTAGGACAACAGACAACAAAGGGGAAAAAAAACCAAAATATGCATTTTGATTGTCTTTCCTTTTGTGTTTATAAACAGAGTCTTTAAGCAACATTTATAGGGACTTGTTTTGCTTTAATTTATAAAGATTTTTTGATTAATCATTTCACAAAGAATGGAAGGATTGACGTTTAAAATTATGTTCATGTTTAGAATCCAATTTTATGTTAAGCCCTTTTTAGGCATTGACAGTATTTATTTCCTTCCTGTTTTTCAACTTGAGTTGGAAATGCTGAAATACCATAAAACAGGCTTGGACAAATTTGATAGATTCATATCCAGACCTAGATTTCCAGTGCACTCTTGACTGTAAACATGCCTCTCACTCTCCCAAATTACTACCCTTCTGTTTATGTACTAAAAGGGAAGAGAATTCCTATTCTATATCTCATCAAAAACTTCATGCTCTGGCTTTCCACTTCCCCCTGTTCCCATTATTCTGCATTTCATATTGTTTGACATCTGTCTTTTGTAACACTCTGCTATGCCAGCATTGATTGTTTCTACACCATCTTACTATGTGTCCTGTGTACAAAGAGCTTTTTACATAGAATGTTCTGGTCATTATCCCTTATAAGGAAAGCTTCCTCATTATTTACTCTTACATGAAAGGGATTGGAGAGTTCTATTTTATATATTGTATACATTACAAACTATTCCAATGATGGAATGCTGTTAGGAATATCAGAGATACCAAGATTCTTAATCAAAATAAAGTTGACAGTGTTAAATGTAGAGTAAAAATCTAATGCCGATGCCAATGTGTTTGTAATTCATGTTTTATAGCATTCTGTAAGACAGAAAAACAAATATTTTTCTGTATTCTGAATTCTTTAGAAAATAATTTGTTCAGACATTGTTGGAATTAATGTTTCCATGTGTATTTTGTTTGCAGGACAGTTTTTGGCCAGGGGGGACCTAAAGGGGTGGCTTCTGTAAGAAGCTTTCAGAAGCTTCCTCCATGCCTGGCAGATCCAATGCCTGCAGCTCCAAAGACAGATGTGCTGCTGGTCAAGGCTGGGCCAAATAGAAATGGTGGTAACACCTCTGTGATAACAGATTTAAGATGAAGAAAAACAAAAGTTATTGGGCAGATGTAACTGTGGCCAGAGAAGAGCGGAGTGAGAACATCTGAGAGGAACAACTCTGCACACACTAACGTCAGCCCAGATGGAGGGGCAGGAGGTGCTCCAGGCACTGGAGCTGAGAGCCGCCTGCAGCCTGTGGTGCAGATCGTGGTGAGGCAGCTGTGCCCCTGCAGCCCTTGGAGAACCTCTGGGATGCAGAGATCCACTCACAGCCCATGGAGAAGACCCATGCCAAAGAAGGTGGATGCCCAGGAGGAGGCCAAGAACCTATGGGAGGCCTGTGCTGGACCAGGCTCCTGTCAGGGACCTGCAGACCCATGGAGAGAGGAGCCCATGCTGCAGCAGAAGTGATTACTGAGCAGCTTTCCATCATTTCCCAGAAGTCCTGGCTAACTGGGGAGGAACATCCCAATTGCCTGGAGTTTACCAAATGTCACTTCCACCTACAAGAAAGGTCGGAAAGAGGATCTGGGGAGCTACAGGTCTGTCAGTCTAACATCAGTGCCAGGGAAGGTCATGGAGCAGATCATCTTGAGTGCCATCACACGACATGTGCACGGTACCACGCCCAGCCAGCATGGGTTTATAAGAGGCAAGTGTTGCTTGACTGACCTGATCTCCTCCAATGACAAGATGTCCCACTAAATGGATGAGGGAAAGGCTGTGGATGTTTTTTACCTGGACTATAGTAAAGCTTTTGACACCATTTCCCTCATAATTCTCCTGGAAAATGTCTGCTCATGGCTTGGACAGGTCCGCTGTCCACCAAGTTTAGTGTGAGTGTTGACCTGCTGGAGGGTAGAAGGCTCTGCAGAAGGATCTGGACAGGCTGGATCTATGGGCCAAAGCCAATGGTGTGAGATTCAACAAGGCCAAGTGCCAGTTCCTGCACATGGGTAGCAACAACCCTGTGTGAGGCTACAGGCTGGGGGCAGAGTGTCTAGAAAGCTGTCCAGTGGAAAAGGACTTGGGGGTGCTGGTCAGCAGTGACTGAACATGAGCCAGGGTGTGCCCAGGAGGCCAAGAAGACCAATGGCATCGTGGCCTGTATCAACAATAGCATGGCCAGCAGGAGAGGAGAAGTGATTTTTCCTCCTGTACTCAGCCCTGGTGGGGCTGCACCTCAAATCCTGTGTTCAGTTTCAATCTTATCACTACAAGAAGGACATTGAGGTGCTGGAGCATGTCCAGGAAAGGGCAACAGAACTGGTGAAGAATCTGGAGCACAAGGCATGTGTGGGGGGTTTCAGGGAGCTGGGGTTGTTTAGCCTGTAGAAAAGGAGTCTCAGGGGAGACCTTATTGCTCTCTGGAACTACCTGAGAGGAGGTAGTAGTAGCCAGGTGGGTGTTGATCTCTTTTTCCATGTAACAAGTGACAAAATGAAAGGAAATGGTCTTACAATGTGTAATGTGTAAATGGTCTCACAATGACGGAGGTTTAGAGTGGATATCAGGAGCAATTTCTTCATGGGCAGCATTGTTAAACATTGGAACAGGCTGTCCAGTCACTGTCCCTGGAGGTATTTAAAAGACCCATAGATGTGGTGCTTAGGACCATGGTGTAGTTTTGGGCTTGGCAGTGTTAGGTTCATGGCTGGATTTGATGACCTTAAAGGTGTTTTTCAATGTTAAGGACTCTAGGATTCTATGAAAAGTTGTTTTAAAAACAGATAGTTTCCAGTGTAAACAATTCATTGCAAGCATGCACTGCACTATCTTGCATAACAGGACCTACTTCCCCTTTGGCTCCTAAATTGGCAGTTTTGGTCTTTCACTGCAGCTCAGACTAAGGAAAGAACATTGCCTCAGCAGCACTGTATCTTTCATGACTCCCCTTTATTTTTGCAAAAATATGATTTCTTGGGGGTTTTCTTCAGTGTTTTGTTTGATTGATTTTCATTCAAAATATTTATTTTGTACAGATTTCACAAAAGAGTATTTGCAAAAGTACAAACACACCACAGGCTTGGACTAAGTAATATTCCTATTTCCTCAATTATATACCATCCTTGTAACACCTGTTCATGCTGTGAAACAATATTCAACATGTTAATCTTCTTCACTTCCCTCTGGTCTTTCCAATAAAAAAAAAAAATAATACAGTAACAAACCAAACCAGCATGTCATCTGCAGTGACATTCTTGGGTTCTGTTTCTCTTGCTTTAAGTTTCTGAGAATATCAAATGCCAGGTTTTCAGAGAGTTTTACTCTAAAACTGCTCAACATCTGGTGTAACATAGGTCAGATAGGGCACTGGATTAAGAGGAGGTGGAATGCCTTTAAGTATAGGAAAAAAGCTCAGACCTTAATATTAGAAGAGGAGAAGCAATATGAAAGGATAGGGAGGCCATGATGGTACCACAGAAAAGGAATGTAAAAAAAAGGTGTTGCAATGACTGAGCAGAATGCAAGTCATGGATATAAGAACAGGTAGGTTTTATTGTTCAGTCATAGGTTTCAAAGCTAACACTGCTTTTTACCTCTCAGACCTTCTAAAACCCTTCTGCAAATAGAGTATCCAAAAGGTTTTGACAACCTCAGCTCTCCAAATACTTAACAAATGCCTTTTTAGGATCAGATAAATATTGTTTGAGTGTCTGTTTGAGGCTCAGTATGAATAGGACCTCCTGTGGCAGTACAGCTCCTTTGAACGCAAACTTGGGGCTGCTATTACATCCTAAATCATAAGAGAAAAAAAATTGTTCAGTGCAGCTCTGATCTGCTCCCTCTAAATTCTAAATCTAAATTGGAATAACACCTCTGAGTCAGTTGAGAAAGTGTTTTTCTTTACTGATATATTACACAAGTGTTTGTTAAACGTAGAAAATACTTTAATTTACTTAGAGCTGAATTTACCAAAGAGCTAAATTAGAAAACCATTAAGTCCATTTAGGGACATCAATAGGAAAAGAATATGCTATTGAAGTTGAATTTCAGACTTAACCTACAAATAGAAAAGTATGCATTCATCCTTATTTCTGATTTTAATTTCTTTTGATTGTTTCTTTTCAATTGGCTTTTGCTACTGGACTCCAGAGACTTTCAGTGTCCATCATGTCTTTGTGAAGGCAGCTGTACACTGCAAACTAATTACTTCTCAATTTCTATCTATTTTCACTTTTTAATGAGCCACATATACTGAGCTTTCCTACACTACATTTCCCTTTATAAAATATTTCTTGCCAACCCACAAAAGCTTTTAAGTTTTTTGTTTTAAGTTTTTATTTGTTGCCTTCTTAGTTTTCTAACATTTCATTTGGTAACATAAGCAGTAAAATCAGAGTTAGAATTACCTTTACTGACATCAGAGAGACATAAAAATTCCTCCCTACTTAATCTCTTTACTAGGACATCAGTGTAGTGTTCAGCACTGTTTTCCATGGCCTCTCCTCAACAAGCCAGAAAGATACAGATTGAAGGGGTTGTATGTGAGAAGTGTAGGAAACTGGCTAACTGTTCACACTCAGAAGGTGGTCATCAATGGCTTTTGCTCAGGTTGGCAAACTCCCACAAGTGAGGTCACTGAGGGATTGTTACTGGCCCCCATTCTGTCCCACATGTTCAAAAATTGCACAGGTGATGGGACTGAAAGCACCCTCACCAAGTTTCCTGATGCAGCCAAACGGGGTGGGGAGGTGAACATTACAGAAGGGCAAGCCATCCCACAGGGAGACCTGGCAGGATGGAAAGAGGGCAAGAGAGAGCAGCATGGAGTTTATAAGAGACAAGTGTTAATTCCTGCACCTGGGATGAGATAACTAAAAAGCCCACTACAGGTCAGCATATGTGTGGCTGCCAAGGAGCCTTGCTGAAAGGGACTTGGGGTCCTGGTGGGCAACAAGCTGAACATGGGTCAGCAGCACCAATGGCAGGTCTAATTCCTGGGCTGCACCTAGCAAGGAACTGCATTCCTTTAAAATTATTCCATGTGGTCTATTTTGCTGTGGCTTGATTTATTATGTTTTGAGTTATTTTTTCCCAGCAATTTCCTTACATATATATTTTTTTAAAAATATTTTTAGGAAAATCTAAAATTAATATTCTTCATCTATGCTATAATAATGCTATTTACAGAAGGAACAGAGGGAACAGAGATGACCAATGTGGTAAATCAAATATAGTTGATCAAAATTTAAGATCAAAATATTAGTTTAAAATAACATATTTGATCTGATACCCTGCTCAGTGCTTATGTAGGCAAACTGGAGAAAGATCTTTATAATAATGTGCAATTGCCAAAGCCAAAAGGAATATGAAAAAAATTTCAGCCATATTTATTTATTCTTTAAGTATTATATAACTCCTTAAGTCCTCTCAATAAACATGTGGACAAAAAGGACAGAGAACTTTTTTCAGCTCTTTGTAGCTTAGGCAATCTACCAAATGTTTTCCCAGACACGGAAAAGATAGAGATATATTTGAATACACTTCATGGAAGTGGCCCCCGGAGAGTCCTACTGATGTTACAGAGACATTTACAAGTGCAAGAATCTGTCAGAATTACTTCCAGATCTGGAGTTTAGCTTGTAAGTTTTATGGATAATGACTTGGTAAAATATATCTTAGTTATTTTATTGTGATTTCTTTTAAGCAAATGGTAAAAATGTGTGTTATAAAAAGATGGTGAAACATTTTTATCTAAGTTAGTGTTGAAGATCACAAGCAGAAAGTGCTTGAAAACCTCATCAGTTATAATTATTCATTACTTTAGTGTCTTAGTGCAGCACAGTATGTATTATGCATACCTGCTGGTCAGAGGGACTTTTTCTTCATATAATTTTGAATGTTGAAAACAGCATGAAGAAGTTCAAACCTTACCAGAGTTTTTCATCAGGCAAGCAAAAAATCGAAATATTTTAATTTTTTTTTAATTTTTTTTTCCTCCTCAAGGCATTTCCAAAGTGCAACATGATTTCAAGGTTAACTATCATTCCCACCTCCCAGTTCCTTACATGTAAAATCAGCAAGTATAGACTATCCATCAGCATGAGACTGTGTGAGGTAAGGAAGTATAATGACAGGATGTAAATTTTTCCATTAAAAATCTCAGCACAATGACTCTCATGGATGGGGTTTTTTCATGTTTAGTACTATTGCTGTGATGCAGCTGAGGAGCAGCTGCTGTTAGGAATTCTGGGAACTGCAGAGATTTCACAGTGGAATTAAACAAATGCTCTGCCCCACTGTGATTCCAGGGGAACTGTATAAACCTTCCCACAAGGAAGCTGTACTATTTTTGATTAGCACAGCATTCCAAAAACCCCTAAGATGCAATGCATCTCACACCATGTATAAACTGTGAATTGCATCTGAAAATAGTTCTTTTTCTGTAAAATTCAGCATTTTGAACATTATCTTTGTGGCCAGCAGTACATTCTTTTATTAAACTGAGATTTTAACAGCCTTCCTGTGAATGACCATCTAAACAGTGGCCCATGCAGATCAGGACATGACAGAGGTTGAAATCTACTGCCTGAAAGAGTCTGAGAGGCATCTGGTTGTGTACAGTGACCTAGTGGAGACTTGGACAGCTGCCATTCTCTTACCTTTCCAGTAGTTACTCACGCTGGGTTTTTAGCAGCTCTCTCCTCCCTCTTGCTGACCAATTTGAGTGGAATGCTCTAGATGGTCTTACCTCTCTCTTCCCTTTATCTTGAATCCTGTTTGAGGTGTAGGAAGCCTTCCTTCTCCAAACAACGTCTTGTACAGCTAAGGACTGTGGATAAATAAAAAAAAAAATTGGACAGAAATAGCTATGGATGAGGGTTTTGTAGGACTGAGCAGTTTATTTTAGTGATTGCATAATTAGGTCTGAGAACTGGGAGGGAAGATCTTAGAAGAGAAATAACTTGTGTGATAGGAGCAATGTCAAGGACACTCAAGGTAAATATTCAGAGTTGGAAAGGGATCTAAGAATGCCTTGCTCCAAGGAATATCTAGGGAGCAAAGTAGGTTGGTGTTCAAGGGAGGGATGAGAATCCAGATCACTGAGCATAAATTTAAACAGAGATTAGTTACAGACCTATGATAAGGTCTGCAATTTGTGCAATATTTCAGGTAAATACCATTCATCAGTGAAAAATAGAATGGCCAGAAATCAGAAAGGCTACAATAACAAAAACCTGGTATGATGAAAATTCCTATGTCCTCTTATCTTGACAATTTTATTCTTTAAATTTAGGATTTACAGTATATTTATTGATAATATAAAGTAAGGCATAACACATTTAAAAAAAATACATATATATATTTGGGAAAAAAGAGAGAAGGGAGCTGAATAAGTAGAAGAAATAACAATGGTCTTAGAACGCATAAGTACTTAAATGGCACAGAAAAATTGAGCAGGCAGTAGCAACTCTTGACAGGGTTTGAGATGGTGGTAAGGTGCTCTGCCTTCTGGGACCTCATTTAGCAGCAGCAATCCTCTGTGATACATCATCTGAATAGAGAAGCACATGGCTGGATAGGATATGTGCCAAGCTCCACAGTGAACTTCCTTACAGCCTTTCTATAGGCTTGGTGGTGCTCAACAGAATGATAGTCATAGACAATCCTCTGGGATGAGTTAAGATAATGATACATGAAAGTCTCTCAATGCCTGATTTAATGATTTTTTCAGAAACCAAGCTGAAGTTGTGGCTAGAGTAGTAGTCTCAGATAGGTAGTGATTCAGTAGTCAGATAGGTAGTGACTAAAATTTTGCAGAATTATTGTTGAAAGAATAATGAAGGATCTCATGTTGATGAGACAGCCTCGCTTACCCAAACAATGATGCAGAGCAGGAAGGGTAGTATACAGAAGCCAACTCTACATTCTTAACACTGTAACCTTAAACCATACAACTTTAATCTTGCTGGAATTCACTCCATATTACATTTCCCGTGTGCCATTTTTACTTCTTTTTAAGGCTTGTTTTAAGGTATTTATACTGAAGTGATTATCTCTTAATTCTATTTTACTCCACCATTTCCTTTGCATGTTACAGAGCTTAGCATCATGTATTTCTTTTGAAGTAATTTCTCTCTCCTTCAAAATACACATCTTTCCCAGCCGTTTGGACTCTCATGCTTTAACTTCTCTTTTTTAGAATTGTTGATTTTTGCCTACAGCTTTTGTGAGACAGATTACTTCATAGCACAGAAGGACTCTTAGTTACACCACAGGAAAAAATGTCCAATTTGTAAAATGCCATACATACCAGTGACTTATAGATCTCTAAACCTTACAGCAGAGTTCACCATACAGCATGCATTGGTGCTTGTGGAAAGAAAACAAACAGATACTTCACTGTCTTTGGACAACTTTTCTTGTATTATAGTTCAAACATTTTCATGTGAGCCTTTCCCCCATTAAAAAAAACAACAAAAAAACAAAACAAGTTCAATAAAGAAAAATAACAGTTAAGGGTCTTGCAGAATATTCTTGTGCCATCATAGATACATTTAAGATGCACTTAAATTCCTTCAGTTTGGAATAAACCTCTTGATCATTGCTCATAAAGCATTACCCCACATTCCCTTAACAAGAGACTTTTCAAGAAAACATTTTTTATCTTAGCTTTTCTAGAGCCACTCATTTTATTTTAAGGGTTAAATAATGGCTAATACTTTACCAGAGGTACATAATTTGTTGTTTCTATCAAGTATATTATAAGTGTGCATACAGGAAGAGAAAAATTCCCTTCCATCTTTACTGTATGTTTTGCTTGCTCACTGCATGGTTTGAGTCATTTAACTCTAGATTATTCCACAATAGTCACTAATTTGGAATTTTTTTCACATATTCACAATTTTTTTTATTCTTATGATTTCCTTTTGTGAAAGGTTGCTTAAATTAATTTTTGTTGATTCTTCTAGCTTAATAAATGGTTCTGAAAGGTTCTAGACACTGTACAAACACAAGCAACATTGCTGTTGAATTAGTAACTGTCCCTAGAGACTCCTCAAAGAGGACAAATAAAGATCTCCAAGTTATATTGTCAGTGTCTACAAACCATCTCTGTCTAATGAAAATATTAATTGTTGCAAGTCATAACTCTTTCATAATTAACCCCTAAAATGAACACCTAATAAGACTTTTTTTCAGAGGCATTCATTGCTTCAAATTTTTCATTGCTGTCTGTTGTCTGTAATGTAACTTCTCTTCTGTGAGAGCACCACAGGTTTTAGTATCTATGTTATTGACACTGGTGTAAATATAAGCATAGTCATATCTACTATGTAATGTAGCTCTTGACATAAAGAGTGACACTAGTGAGAACAATGTTCTGATTTGTCAGGGTACCTGGTACTTTACATAAGCATAAAATGCTACAAAATCTGCAAGACAATGATTTAGACAAAAAATTGATAACCCCAAATAATACAAAAATAAATTTATTTTCTAATTTTTCACTAATCATGCAAACTATTTTTCACTAATCATGCAAAGAATTGAGGAAGGAATGTATTTGTATAGCATTAAGATGTGCATTATTAAAAAATATTCTTTTTAATGTGTGCAAATATATATAATCTGGTATTAATTTTATTTAGTGCACCGCTTATTTTTCATATTACAAAGCTTAACATGCTGTCACAAATACTTTAAAGATTTGTGTCATCAACTATATCGGAGGTCAGAACTGATGCACCTATTAATTTTGTCCAAGTTTTCCAGTAAAGGATTTCCAAGCAGCACCCTATCTCCAAAGATTCAGTGTTTTAAATTAAGCTTTAATTGTAACAGCTTCAGTGTAAGGATTCTTCTGAACTGTTTGGCTTCTGTATGCAACTTTTAAAACACTAAAAATTCTAATCATATTAAGGAAAGGAAGGTTCCTGAAGTGTAGTCTGTGCTGCTTTTGTCAAATATTTTTATCTGGGATTAACCATGTTAATCATGGTCAAACATGCATATCAGACATAGTTTCTCTCTTGGAAGTTCTTCTTTCACTCTTACTGAAATAACTACAGAAAAAATAAAAAAGAAAACAAAAACCAAACCAAAAAACCTGAGTTGAATTTAACTCCAAAGCCAAAATTATTATTTTTAAAAAATTGTAATAGTTTAGAAGATATATATTATGGATTATATATTGAAGAAAAAATATTCTCGTAGAAATTCAGTCAATTTTTTGTATACTTTGTAATTTCAGAGNCTTCAGTGTAAGGATTCTTCTGAACTGTTTGGCTTCTGTATGCAACTTTTAAAACACTAAAAATTCTAATAATATTAAGGAAAGGAAGGTTCCTGAAGTGTAATCTGTGCTGCTCTTGTCAAATATTTTTTATCTGGGATTAACCATGTTAATCATGGTCAAACATGCATATCAGACATAGTTTCTCTCTTGGAAGTTCTTCTTTCACTCTTACTGAAATAACTACAGNTTGGAATTATTAGCTCTTTGAAGAACTAAAAGGCTGATTTGAAGGAGTGAGAAGTCAGCTAATGCAGTTGATTTAGTACTTGTCAGTAAAATTGTTGTTTTGTCAGAACAGTTTTTATTAATTTAATATTTTTCCTATATTAAGGCCATGATGCCTTACTTGGCTGGCATATGCATAAAAGACTTTTAGAAAGCATAATTCAGTTTTTGTTTCATTTATTTCTCTTGGATATCATGCTTTCAAAGTCTTTTCCCCCTGAGTGTAATTAGTATGATTTTTTTCTACTTCTCTGATCCCTCTTCTCACTCTGTTTGATGTGTGACAAACTTTGAATACTTATTATCATTTCAAACTCTGATATTTTTTCCCCCACGTACATAAATACTGGTGAAGTTTTATTAAGTAAAGACATCTATTAAAATGGCTTACAAGGACTTACTTCTTCATAGTAGATGGAGTGCTATGATAAAAAAATAGCTGCCAAATCTAGAAACTCCTGGGCTTTGTGTAGGGACAAATCACTATTAACAATGACTCATTTTCTCCTCAGCTTAGCTCTTCATTTCAAGCAATAGGAAAAGAAAAATAGTGGCAAATGCAGTAAATACAAATTCAGATTAGAAAAGCAAATTTTGTGATACAGACCTAGCTCACAGCATAAGTACCTCAAGAAGGTGTCTGCCTTTTAATATTCAAAATACTATATTTGCAACATTGCCTGAAATGCATTTATTTTCTTTAGATTCATTCCTCATTGTAACAACAGAGCATGCTTGCAGTTCCTCAGAGGTAGTTCTGCCTGCACTGGGAATGCCTTTGTGGTAGATCCATACCTATGACTTCAATAGGAAAAACATTGATGCAAATAAATTCCTCTTCCTCTCCCTTTGTACTCTTAGTTAATACATATTTCTGTATTTCTTAGGAAGCATCAGAGTATATGAATCAGTGAAATAAATGGGGCAGATTATACCAACTTTTTTCATATCCTACTCCCCATTTGTAGAGGCATTTCTCCACCAGGTTTCTTCAGAACCACAAACAATTTNGATTTGGGGCCCAGAACCTCCAAAATCGCCTGCACAAGAGGAAACTTCGGGTTGAAAAAAAAAAAAAAGAAAAAAAATCTGACTTTCCTTAAGAACAGGTACCAGTTCCTGGAAGATGCAGAAAGACTGCATTGCTAAGTTCTAGTTGAAGTCTGAGATCATGTTTATGTCAGGTGGTTGATATGTCAATAGGTCAAAGGAGGTGATTCTCCCCCTCTAATTGGCTCACATGAGACCCCACCTGGAGTACTGCATCCAGCTTTAGGGTCCTCAGCACAAAAAACACATGGACCTTTTGGAGTGAGTCGGGAGGAGGGCCAGGGAGGGGATCAGAGGGAAGATCTGATCTTCCTACAATATCTACAGTAAAATGCTGATCCTTTTTTTATACCTCTTCTTTACTTCTTCTTTCTTACATGCCTTACCTTCATCTGGATATGCTTCTATGTATTTTCTAACACATTTTATGATGTTAGAAATTTAGAATTTATAGTGTAAATTTTCCTTTTTTTTGTTAGTCTGCAGCTCCATGCTACATCTCAATAGACATGTTGCCTTTTGTGGATGTTAGATGCTGTTGGATATGAATTAACTTTGTTCCTTCTAAAACCAAGCCAATTTTGTCTAGCTCCAGTCTGCATGTGTTTAACAGGAATGTGGAAAGTTGCTTATGGTGAAAAAATCTCCTCTCACCTGGAGGTCCCAGCTTTTCTCATCCCATGCCTGCATTCCCCTGTGCTGCATCCTGGATCTCCTGATATGAGGACACCTCCTGGTATGAGCTGTCACACCAGGCTCATTTTTCTCTATACTGTTCCACTATATTTGAGTCATGAATATCTCATTGTAGCATAATTGCCTGCTACTGTCATCTCTAGAACTATGATCACACCATGAAAACATCAACAAATCAAATTAGCCATAGCTACCCCATGTCAATTAGAAAGAGGATTATTGCAGCTAAATCAAGCAAAACAAAAGTGCAGGCAGATGAAAATTTCAGACAGAGGTAGCCTGACAAGTCCTGAAACTTCCAAAGTCAGTAAAAATCTTTTGGCCTGTTAACATCAATGACAATACTCTGTGTTACAGGGCTACAGGGTAACAAAAACTCAGGTTGAAGATACCGTAAAAAGTATGTTTTACTATGTAATTGCAAATACTGTACTGTGTTGTCATCTAGTAGAGCAGACTATAAAGTATATTGTCATGTCTTTATGTATCAATGTAATGCTTATATAATTAGGCTTTAAAATATATATATATGTCGTATATCACTTTGAAGATATTCATTACTTGCTTTTATTTTGAATCTAATTAATTCCATAGTCTAATTAATTCCATACTGAAGAGATAGTAATATCTGTTTTGCTTCTTTCTTTTTGTTTGTGTCAGTAATTGTACTAGTGTGTTTTTCATCACAGTATGTTCTATGGAAAGATATTAAAGTAGCATGCTTGTGGAAATGCATGCTACATTTATCTAATGCTTTACCACATACTAACCGTACTCATTTGGAATATTTGTTCTTCTTTGACTGCCTTTTGACAAGAATGAGTGTTTCTATAGGTGAATACTGGTGTACTGGAGTCTCAGAGGACTAAGATGGCTATGCTGTGCAAGAGGAGGCATGCAAGGGGTTAAGGCTGACAAGAGAGAGTGGAGGGCAGTGGCCTTGCTGAGGTAGTGCAGTCCCACATAGCAGGTGTCAGAGAATGGAAAAAGTGATGTTTCGAGCTGCTTTGGAATGCCCGTGTGTGTGTGGTAGGGGGTGGGTCTGGCCTTGCTTTTGGTGAGACAGTGCCCCTCATGCCCCCCAGCCTGCAGTGTCTGTCAGCCATGGCACACTGGAGCCAGCCCCTTGATGCCTTTTCACTGGTCCTCAAATCACGAGCCAGACACAGTCAGGGGGTAACAAGGGTATCCTTATGGTGCGCAGCTTGCTGGATGGAAAGCCTCAAAGATGCACACATAACATAAAATGGATACAATTTTTATATGTTTAGAAAATTAGCATAACTGACAAGAATCCCCAGCTAGAGACATAAGTAATGAGGTAATTCGTCCCTGACCCTACCTTTTTTTGAATTCCCCCTGTGTTTCCTCCTTAGATAGGAATTAAACTTTGTTTATGAAAATATGTCTCAGAGAGCTGGTTTCAACCTTGGCTCCCAGAGAGCCTTACCTTGGACCCCCAGGGCTTGGAGCTGCTGGGGAATTTGTCTTTCTATTTAATAGAGTAGGTAAATGCTAGCAATGAATACAATAATAGGGTTCAGAGCCACAAATATATATGTAAAGAATATAGAGAATATATAAAAGCAAAAAGGCAAAAATCAATTCAGCATCACCCTCAGTGTTTGTAACCCAGCCCCTGAATGTCTGAGAGACTGGAAGTCCCACCTGGGAGGAAGGCCTATGAAGGGCCAAGGGTTTAAGAAGGCTCACCAGGAGACAAGCACGTGGTTCTTTAACACTTTATCTTGGAGTTTTCTATGTTACATCGCTGGCACCCAGAAGCTGGTATCTATATGTCTTTCTAAATCTTTCCTATCTTTTTGTCTTTCTCCCATTCTTCTTCTTCCTCTAACACTCTTTTCATGGAATGTAACATCAAATGGGTGCAAACAAAACTCAGTTTGCTAAGTTGAATGGGCTAAGTCGATGCTGTGATAAATGTTTTATGTTGTACTAAGTTTTTCGCCAAAGTCCCTTGATTTTTGTATTTTGCTAGAAAAACTTCTGTTTAATTTTCGCCTCTTGAGAATATCTGGTTGGAATGTCTCCCTTGTGCCTACCCAGAGCAGAGGAACCATGGTGGCTGTGTGACCAAGACACTGCTCAGCAGATGCAGGGTGCTCTGGTGGGGAAAATAGTCCCCCGAAAGACCCTGGCTTTTATCTTCAGGGTCTAAGCACACCTTCCTGCAGCAAGTCAGTCCCCAGCCCAGGCTGAGCTTGGAGAGTCCTGTGGTGGCCTTGGGGCTCTGGCTGTTAGCTGAGAGAGGAAAAACAATGATCAGTCTAAAGGGGAAGAAATGTATAAAATAAATTCACATGACAAAAATGTTTGTAGAGATCCTGATTTTGATGTAAGATGTTTACCT
Organism: Buphagus erythrorhynchus; assembly: GCA_013400855.1. Taxonomy (NCBI): domain Eukaryota; kingdom Metazoa; phylum Chordata; class Aves; order Passeriformes; family Sturnidae; genus Buphagus; species Buphagus erythrorhynchus. The sequence continues at coordinate 24,719 of VZTT01036370.1, read as the reverse complement.
TGGTGGCAGGCAATTTGGAGCATTAAGCTGTGTAAACTTTTTATCTTCCAACAATAATTACTTCTTCAGCTTTTGCATAGCATTTAATCATAGGCTCCTCCTTTCCTATGTTCATTTCAAACCTGAAAAATGTGTTTACTTTTGTAACAAGTAAATTGCATGTATGTTTATAATATATTAATGATACAGCACTGTAGTGCTCCTCCGCTCAGTGTTAGTCTTATTTTTTCTGAAAAAAAAGAACAGAAGCAACTTTTGCCAATATCCAGAAATTTTTGATTGATAGGTGGTTAAGATGATTGCTGCAATTACAAAGGAGTGCAAAAAAGAATGTCTTATGTCTTCAATCTAACACTTTCAAATTGTAAGCAAAATGCAACTATTATTTAGCATTCTTTTTAATGTGAAAGTGATTGTGTTATAATTCTTCTCTTTTTTCTCTTTTATTCTCTTTATTTCCTGATTTTCATATTTTATTTCATATAGAGTGACATCTGAATCCAAGACAACATACCATGTTAAAAGAGACTCTGATTTGGGAAAATTTAAGCCATAGGCCAAATTTATTCAAACTCCTCCATTTAATTTTTTGAAATGTTTTAGATGGAAACTTGCAGTCTTCAGTTTTTAAGTCCTTAATCAAATATTTCAGAATATATGCTTGATATTTAGACCATCTTCAATTTATTGTCTTTTTTTTTTTTTAAGTACTTAAGAATAGTAGCTAACACATGCTGAATGATTACAATGCAATCAAGTGAAAATTGAGATTCTTTTAGGATCTGTTTATACTTGAAAACTAATGCTGTGAAGTCAGTTATTTTTAATCACTTTCCAAAGTTTTCCTGAAAAGGATAGAACATTTGTTATTTAAATTGTGTATTTTTTAAAAAATTTAGTGTGCTGTTAGTAGAAAATGAATTGCACCTAAATATTACTTGATAAAAGGGAGTACTATCTCAGTTTTTGTCTTACTGTTAATATTTCTTTCTCCCTGGGATTCTAAAACTGCAAACATCATATATTCTTAATAGGTTCTTAGCTAGTTTGCTGAACATTGAAAATATCCATTTCCAAGTTTCAATGCATTTTTATCATTAGAATCAAAGCAGTAGCATACAACAGGATTTGTATCTCATGTGAGACACAACTCTACATCCAGTGTCCTGCATTGATGAATGGGGTCCTGTGTTTTTTAAAAGGAAACATGTATGTCCTATGAAGTCATACATATCATCTTGCAATCTTACTATTACTGGTATAACTAATTCAGGTTACTCAATTATCTCAGTTTGTTCACCAGAAAAATTCCTATGTGTGGTGCTAGGAGAAACCCAATGGTTTAAAGGTTTTTTGGCATTAACTGTGGACTTAATGGGAAAATTAATTTTATTTCATCATCCCTGCTACATGAAATGCAAGCTAATGCGATAAATTTGCATTGATCTCCTTGACCTTCCCTTTTACAGAAGAAATCAGGAGAAAATATCACCAATACAATTAGTTTTTACATGAGTTTTTCTGGCTGTCATTTGGACTCCATAACAGAGGTGTTTTTTTCCCCTTTTTTGCATATTCATTCATGTTCTTGGTGAAATGGCATTGCACTTAATTTACACTGGCTAATCAGAAGATTTTCTCAGTTTTGACTACCGTGCATAATACAACAGGCAAGATAGTTACCATATCTCTACTAAAAAGCCTGTAGCATGAGTTTAATCATGCTATTTAATTGCTAGGCTTAATTTGAAAATAATTGTTCACAGCAATTAAGTAAATGTCCCAATTTCATTAACAGACTTTCTAATTAGAAAGTACAACATAAAAGTGCTAATGCTGCTTCATTAGGCTTGAATTACTGGTTCTAATACTACTTTTTTTACTGTCTATACAGTTTTTCTCTGCAGTAGAATATCAGCCTAATAACTGGTACTAGATTAGTAACAAATTTCCTGTTGTAGCACATTCATGTCCTAGCCAAATGTGCAATGTTTTATTACAAAGGAGACTCAAGTCTATGTTTTAAATTTTAAGTATAATCTGAAATTTAAATAAATCTGAGATATAGCAATATCGGATAAAAAGGTGCAGGAGTTTATTGCTTTGAAGAAGAATACAAGATTTTTTTCTGAAATTTAATGTCCCAATACATGTTGGCCACTTGTTAGATAAGAAACTATATATGAGAAATAAATGAGAAGTTAAAAGATCATAAGTGTGGCTGCTGATAGGATATAGTGATGAACGAAATAATTATGGCAGTGTCACAAGATGTTACTAAAGATGCCACATGAGATGTCATTAATGTGTTTAACTGTCAAAGCTATTGTTTTTTTACAACATTGAGGAATAATTTCAATTTTTTACTGTATTACTGTAAATTTGTGTAAGAATGAAGAAGGATATTTCCATTTCAATCAAGATGATTCCTTTTTTGCATATAAAAAATATCAGTATTCAGTAGCTTTATCATGCCATGGAGTGGAGAAAGGAAAATGTAAAAGAAAAAGTTACACATAAAAGCAATAAGAAGAAATTTTAAAGATGGTAAAAGTACATAAAAGCACAAAATAGAATAGCCCTTGCTTGTTTCTAAGTTACCTTCAATCTTTCACTCAATTTCCTCTTTTATTTCCCATATTGTCTCTTGCTTAAAATATAAGGATGATTAGAAATAAGTTACCAAGAAAAAAAAATTGATATATTTTCTGTGAAATCCTGTGATCTCTGTCATGTGCTGTAGATGAATGTAGCATTGACAACATTTATGTAATTATGGATTTTAATATTTGTGAATATATGCATATAGCTAGAGTTTAGGGGGGTTTTTTTGTTTGTTTGTTTGTTTGTTTTGGATTGCCCCATCTTGTCTCGTTCATGCGTGCATCGGTATGTACAAATTGGAAAGTTCATAAACAGGAAAAGAATAAATGTGATGTACTACGCTCCATCTAAAAATACAATATCCTGATTATATTTATGAATATGGCTATGGAGAAAAAGTTATAAATATGTAAAAATGTTGCAAATAGACCATAGTGTTCACCTTGTGGGTCAAGCAATCAGGAGAATTTTCCCTATTGAAAAATGGAATCAAACTCTTCTTGTTACTGAAAGACAATACAGCAAAGAATAAATGTTTGGTCTGGATTGTCTCACCACGATATCCAGCATTTCTGTGTTTTTGCCTAGGACCAGTATAAACGCACACACACAAAAGTTGTGAGAGCAGTGAAGTCTGTATTTACTTTTTCAAAATGCTAACAGAGTTAGTTACGTCTATGTGTACATTTACACATATATTTGCTGAAATAAGTTCATCCTGGTTCAAAAAAAGCATCAAAGCGTATCTATATTTCTTTCCTGATTGTCAAAACCCAGCAAAGTACTTCAGAACTTATTCTTACATTCTCTCTGTTGGTCCACTTATTATTTATCTGGTATTATTTACCTGGTATTTAGCCAGAAATTTTTTTGTTGTTGTTTTTGTTTTTTTTGTTTTGTTTTTAAAGACCATCAAATGTAGTGAGGACCTCTTAAAGTACTGTCCTGCCTAGACAGTAACTGACTTTATACAAGGAGTATTTGTAACTGTAGTTCAGTCAGATGTGATTCCAGCTTCCAGAAGTGCCAAACCAGCTTGAATTTTCATTAATTACTAGAATTATATTCAGCTTATTCTTCTCTCTTCCAAGCTAAACCAAGAAAAAGACCCCCACAACGCATACTAAAATAAGTTGTCAATGCTGCAGTCCATCTTCTGTAACACACAAGAGTGAAAACAGAAAACTGAACAATTTTTTCTTCTTATGTTGTTGAGTTTTAACAGCCTTGGACCTTTCTGGAGGTCTTAGAGTGCTGCTATTTTTTTTTCTCTGTTTGCTGCTATCCATATCATGCAAGGAATTTCTTTTACAAGCCAGAATTTTGTTTTATCCATGCATTTAATGAATTTTTTTATATCATGACAGAAAAGTTTTGGTAATTAGCATAGGTGAAATTGTCTGTCTTTCAGCACCCATGTTTGTGCATTTTCTTTTACTTACTCATTATTTCTTCATTTCAAATCTGTGAGAATATGGGTCTTTCTGTGTCTCTTGGTTTGTGATTGCAGCTAAGATTCCATGTAAACAGACACCTCTACAGTAACCCTTTCAGTGACCCCTACAGAACTAAAATTACAGCTATTATCTTTCCTTTAGACAGTTTGCAAAGTCATTCTCTCCCTTCTTCTCTTATCCCTGAGCCCATAGATTCTTTCTGACATGATTAAAATTAGTTGTATAAGGGGGAATTTCCAGAATCAGGCCTCGTATCTGTGTACATCCGTTCATATGTTGAGCTTAAATTGCTTTTTCTCCATATTTGTTGATTTTTTTTCTCTATATTTGGTCAAGGTGAGCAACACAAGATAAAGAAAGGGGAATAATAAAGTAAGCCAGATGGTACTTCAATTTCAAATGGGAAAGGTAGAGTTTAATGTTTTCCTCTGGTTATGAATAGAAAAGAAAGTTAGGAAAGAACTTTTTCTTTGAAAAACAGTGCTAATAGGATATTGCATAATATTTAAACTTATATTCATAGGAAATAGATCAGAATGTAATCAGCTTTTACTACTTTACTTACTATTAGATTTCAATTCAGATGTCAGAAAGATATTTTATGATAACCATTTTTTATAGTTTGTGTTATTTGTCATCTATCTTATGGAGAGTTCTTTCTTTTTTTCATCATTTAAATCTGATATTTCTAGATGAGAAATTTTGGAGGGAAGGAAACCATAATAAAGTTTCAGAGTGTTGCAAAGTTGATATTTTAAAGGGTCTTTTTGAATAGGAATGAAAACTACATTAAAGCAATGTAAGTTCTCCCAGTGAAATCCTATGTGTGTTCTCCCACTGAAAACCTATTGAATACCCATATGTATAAACGGGGAACTTTTAAATGTGTCTGTTTGTTAAACTGAAAATCAGTCAACTCTCTTGGCTCTCACTTCTTTCTCATAATTGTATCCCAGGAAATTCCTCCAAGTAGGTCCCTGGACAGCTCGAAATCTGCTCTCATGAAATCTAGGATTGTGATCCTGGATTTTGTCCTGCTCCTTTCTCTTGGGATCTTAAACTCCAGCATCTCTCTGCTGTCAAGACTGTCCCTGACCTTCACATCCCCAGCCAGTTCTTTCTTGTTTGTAAGTGGCATATCAACTTCTCAATCACTTATGTCAGAATGCTGTCACCAATGTGTGCATCATGTATGGATTGTGCTCTGCTGTGTTGCTCCTTCACCTGATCCTGGAGCGACAAAACCAATTTGATTTCAGAATTATATGAGAAATTTTGGCAGTTTGACAAAAATTAAGATTATTTCATTTTCTTTCTTGTGATACACCATGGGAAGCATGTGAGCCAGACAGTTACATGGCTTTTCAGTCACATACTTCATCAACAGCTTGGCAGGCAGAAGGTGCTACTTGCAAATTATGACTATCAGACCTAAAGAAAAGATATTCAGTGCCACTAAATGGTCATGATATGAAGTACCTCATGAGAAGACAAACATTATGTCTTCACTTGTCTTCACACTGGAAATTACCATTGTACTACCAAATATTTTTTACAGCAGCTTCAGTAGGCATTCTAGTAACTGACCTGGCAGTATCAATAGTAGCAGGATGTGAAGGACTTGTTCTTCATGGATGAAATTCCTTTATATTAAGGGCTACTGGTGTGAGAAAACTGCTGCAGACTTTGGTTATGCAGCAATTGCTGTGGCGCATCACAATGACAAAGAGCTTACTTGAAAATTTAACTCATGCATCAACAGCAAACCAGTATTGAAATTTCTATTCCCCTGTTTATTAGCCTGCAGAAACATGACTTGACTCTACTATACAGATTAATGTGCCTGAAATGATGAGAAAATCATTACTTTAAAAAAAATGCAGAGGGACGGATTACATAATTTACCATGCTCAAGTTGTGCAGTACTTTACTCACAGAGGTTTCCCAACTATACACAAAGTAAGAAACCCGGTTCCTGTTGTTCATCCTCTTCTTCAGCAATGTTTATAAGCACTGTTTTCTCTGGTCATGTATATACTGTGGAACTCGCATCTTTACATCTATTGGATTTTTTGTTTAGTCCTGTAAGTATTAAGGGTGTTGGTACTCTGCAGTTTCAGCTGGTTAAATCTTACCCTAAGCACTAAGCATTGCTGCAAATAATTGCTTAATTGTTAAAAAAAAGTAAGTCAATAGCATATATTTAGAAGAAGACATGGTGGCATTTCCATGTACCACACCAGAAAGATCTGTGTAGTCTGTACCCTGAAGTAAATTTGAATATTATATTTTACTCCTAACCCCCAAGATGGAAGACTTAATGAGAAATCTGAAATCTCTCTGAAGTTTCTCTATGTGCAGAACTTCAGGATAGGCAGCTGGATGACACCCTCAAGATCCTACTTGCTCAATTTATGTGTGCCAATATTCCTACCTTCAAGACAGGATGCACTGTTGTCATTTTTGTCTTACATATTAATGAACTTGCAAGGCCTGGTATTTCGCATGTAGGAGGTTTAACTTTGTACACCTTTAAACAGATTTTTCTTATCACAATTCTTCTACATTTTAATCAATAAAAAATTAGGTGCATCTTACAAGAAAATGTGAATTAAGATAGTACATTTTTAAAACAGAAACTGTTGGGAAAAGGATTACAGGATAAACTAAACAAGTTTTGAAACCTGTCTTGACTC
>VZTT01036369.1:5392-18897 GCA_013400855.1 Buphagus erythrorhynchus | reverse complement strand
ATGTACACATATTCTAAAACTTTTAAACACATTTATCTTCAATCTCTCAATCTAAAAAGACAGATTAATTTTTCCATTTATACATGAAAGTGAATGTTTCATTCACAGAACAGCAGGGCATTCAGTCAATGATGTAATTTATTTTGAAAGATCTAGAACATATTTCTCCTGAAAATTACCTTTTTTGTGAAAAAATGAATATTAAAGAACATAATCTACCTAATGCCAAGGATAGAACGGGTGGAATGGGCTGCTCTATTTGGTAATTATTTGCTAGATAAAAAATATGTCTGTGTGATTCCTCTCAGCTGGCCTAACTGGGGAAATATTTGAAGTGACAATTATTTAAGCATGAAGTTAAATTTTATTCTTGAATATCCAGTCAAGTTTGCTGAGCATGTATTGCTGTCCTCCATAGCCAACCCATGGTTAAATGTACTTTGCCTGAACAAATAAATGTACCACTTGAAGTAAATCATATGCTTTATCCATTAAGGGAATCTACAATTGATACTTTTGCAAAAGCTGCTATTGAGAAAAAGCTTATTGTGTTGAGATTAATTCAGTACATTCCACCCTATAAAAGCTTAAAATAAGCCTTTGAAATCTTTTGTACTAAGCTAACGTGGTTTGCTTTTCGTTTTTTGTTGTTTTTTTTTTCTGAGAGGAAAGCTTACAAGAGCATTCAAGTTATAGAAAAAAATGCATTTAAAATCACTGAAAAATCTATTAAATTCTGNGGGAAGGCTGGGAACTATTTAAAGGGATGAAGATGTACTGCAGCAGCTGCCATCTCTCTGGCTGGGAATGTGCATGCTCACCTAGCTGAAAATCCATCTCCTTTTGCCCTCTGCCAGTAATTCCCAGCAAATAAAAGCTGGTGAGCCCCAGGTTGAGCTCCAAGGCTGGCTGGGAAGGGAAGGGAAGGGAAGGGAAGGGAAGGGAAGGGAAGGGAAGGGAAAAGACACTGGCTCACAGCTGTACTCTGAAAAACAATATTTTTTAATCATGAGTCTCCTGAGCCAAACCTTAAGATTGTTGTTGGCTTTTGGTATATACTTCTGCATTTCTGAATAGGCAGTACGTATCAACAAGTGAACATTTCAGTAACAATGGTCCTTCCTACATTGCTTCTCTTCTGTTGTAATACTTGCTCTTATTCCAAATTATTTTCTGTTTATTTTAATTAATTGGTAATTCTTCGTATGAGGATAATTCTTCTAAGAATAACCTAATTTTATGAGTACAATATGTAGGTAAAATCATCATTTCCTTTGGAAAGGCCTTTATGTACTAAAAATGCCCCTCATTCATTTTTGCAATTTGTTTGTCCTAAGTGGGAGTCAAGACAACCTTTTAGTGGATGTAAGTGGAAGTTGTAATGGACTATAGAGGATGGAAATATTGATTAATATATTGATCCATGCTTATGCAGGAAGACAGGGAGATAATAGAACGAAATAATTGGTAAAAATGTGAGCTGACTATTGAGGCTGAAAATTCTTCTGCATTCTAGACCTAGGAGAGAACTTTCTTTAATTCACTCTTAAGGGCTTGATTAATTCACTGACTGGCAAAGAGCTAGTACCCCCTTCTCAACCTCTTCTCTGGAAATCTTTCACTACCTCTGTTAGGCAGCATGACTGATCAACAAAGATGGATTTTTTTTTCCCCATAGCCATTATCTGATTTTAATTTTTTTTATTTTCTTTTCTTTCTTCTCCTCCCAGTACATCTGATATATTCCTAAGGGAAAAGAAATATACTTCTGACTAGTGCATTACTATATTTAAAATTCTGATTAAATGAAAAGAGAGCTAGAAATTATCACTGCTTGAATTTTGAAAAATTATTCTTGGCAAAAAACACAGTACTGTGACAAGAAGATCAGGTTATTAGTTACTATGACTGCAGTATTAATTGATTGCTAAGCTGAAATGCCATGGGCCATGTCTTACTTATTCCCACAACTGTCAATGAAAGTTTTACTCATGGAATGAATAGAATTAAATAACCCAAGCCTCCCCCTCTCCTTCCCACGCATATCTCTTCCTCGTATTGCATCTACTTAACAGGCTAATGATATATGAGCAAAATAAGTGTATGTAACCCTGAAATTCTGACTTTGTGTTGAAAAAAAAGTATTTTCTATGGGACATTTTGGTAGAGCTCTTTTTGTTGCTTTGTTTTTTAGCATTTTTGGGTGTTCCTTCACTTTATGGAAGAAAAACTAAAATGTGTGTCTTAGCATCTATTAGTGTATGTATTTCTTTAATTCAACTGGGATATATGAGTTCATGCCTCCCAGTTGAATGGAATTTATCTCAGCAGAGTTTTGCTTAAGACTGACTGTGGAGGATCTATCTAGCTTTAAAATGCTCACAATCTGTGATCTGCAGGTTGGTTGGTTTGGAGGATGAGGCTGTGGGCCTTGCAGTCACTCCATTCCAAATACTTGCTAAACCAGAGGCTGTAGCCTTGTGTTTGACAGCTACAGTCTCATGTCCATTAATTTTTCCAATGACATTTTTGAACCTGTGTGGCAGTTTAAATGTTTTGAAGTGTCGCAAAACTATATTACAGCTTACAAATTACATTTTGCAATTTACAATTACTAGTTAGATGGCCAAATCTTGCAAAAACCCCTGTAATATTTCACAGGAAGTTCAGTGGTTTGATTGTGTGCCTTTGTTTTTGAACCCATCTTTTGATTTTATTTGATCTTCATCCTTTTTTTTTTTTAAGGCACAGAATGCTAGAATGGGTTGGAGTGAAATGAATGATTAGCACTTGTTTCCTCTCCTTAAGTCTTGTTTCAGTTATGCACCTGAAAGAATCTAATACTTTTTGAGAGGTTATTAATCTTATGTGATGAGAGATCTGTAAGATTTTGTGCTTGCAAATTAATTCTGTGTTGCAGTTGCTTTCCTTGTTATTTAAATTAGAAGCAGAACCACTGAAACTCCCTCTCTTCCCTGGCATGTTATTCAGCCATCTCTCATCAGAAAGCAGTGGCCTCATGAAAATTACAGATCAAATAAGCACTTATTGCAAATACTGTTTTCTCTGCTCTGTCTTCATGAAGTAACTCCTGCTTACTGTCATTTACAGACTGAATAGTCCTACTTTACAGATGAATGGTTAAAAAGATTAGAGACACTGCAGTGTGTCTTGCTAGTTTCAATTTGTACTAGTGGCTCATATCTGCAGAGCTCAGGGCTTGTTCCCAGATTCAGATCTGCATCTGATTATAGCAAACTGATGTAGAACTCTGCTTCCTGCTGCACAGGTGATGTGGAATGTCCTGGATGCCTGCTCTGAGGCAGCTTAATGCCCATGGTCCTCTAATTGCAGGAATATTTGCATCTCATTTGAATAACAGTTGGAATAGTTATAATAATATGTTTTAGGGATTGTAAGGTTTTCTCCTTCCTATGCTAAAAACATATCAAATGTCAGATATTCCTCAGAAATATAAATGTACTGATTTCTCCAGGGATATTTAATAACAGTGTTAGACTAGTATGGATTTAAGTGGACTGTAACATAGGTTTTAGTTTAGGCAATAAAGCCAATTTATTACCTTTGGCCAGTCTCAGTCTTGATTCAGTTTTGCAAGATAATTTGCTCAAATCCTTTCCTCCACACAAGTCCTGCTCTTCCAAATTAAGTTTCTGATTTTTGGCTGTTGTCCCACTGTCAGAAAATTTCATAATTCTTATTCATTCTGCTCTTCTTGTACTCCTTGTTAAAGAGCCTTCCTAGTCTGGTAATTCTTTGCCTCTGAAAAATAGGAATGTTTCCACTGTACTTTCTGTAAAATGGGGAAGGATAAGGGATGCATTTAAATTTTTTTTAAACCCCAGTTGAAGAATCTCACAAAATATACTGTCAGCCAGTTGGACTGCTGAAACTGAGCACAAATATGCTATGCTCACTGTTCACCAATAATTTATATGATTCTTCTGACATGCTTCCTATTAGGCATCTTCCTATACTCCCTCAAATAGCATTACATTTATGTGGAGAACTACACCACACTCAGGCTTTCCTTATTAATCCATGTTTCAGAAAGGCAGCACTAGGGAAATAAACCTATGTAATCAAATAATGCCTGCAATCCAATGGGTATTACTTTCAAGAAAATACTTTGAAAGGGGGGCATGCTTTGCATATATTCAGGTCATCCTAACTCTGGGATTTCATGCATAACTGAATGAAGGGAAAATTGATATCAGACTAAATAAGGGATTTTTTTCCTGGAAACCCCAGCAGTCTGAGTGATAAGGGCAAATAACTGCAAGAAAAAGATTTATACAAGTGTGGAATGGAAGTGTTAAGTCTGTTTAAAGAGAGTACTTAGTTACATGTTTCTTATAAATAAACTGATGACCTCTAATTCACTTTTGTTGAAGTGAAATTTCTTTTTAATACTTCTTTCATTTTGCAAGAGCTATATATAACTTTTCTAGCTTTTTGAACTCCTAATAACTGTGAAAGCTGACTTGCAATCCAATCTTGGATAATATCTTTGCTGCTATGACTTTGTTACCCTGCTTTCAGTAGGAATACAGATCTCTACATAGAAGGAATTAATTATCTTCAATGAAGGAATTAATTCTCTTTAATGCTTTTATTGTGCTGGAATAGCATGATGAGCACGTGTTCACCACATCATTGCTATGTAGCATCATTTACTTTTGAATGTAAGTATCAAAACACTTCTTGTACCATTTTGGGGGACAGATCAATAGACCAATGGTGTTCTCAGTTATAGCAGCACCCCTGCTGACATTTCTGTCAGATACTGTTTTAGAGGTCTTGGGATTTTATAGCTCATTGATTACACTTCAATCTACCACTGCTCTGACAAGTTGGTAGAAAAATCTTTTCTTGTCTTCAGTTGAATAACTTGCATTTTATTGTTTTTTACCTTCTGGACCATGAGCAATGGGAGAGAGAGACAATATCTGCTGTGCACAGCTTCCCCTTGGTCTCAGTCCATCTGCCAGAGAAGACATTTAGTGATGTGCTGGGTTGGTCCAGCAGTCAACCTCAGCTTCTCTTAAATGAAGCTTTTAGCTATTCACCTGTCAGTACTCCTCTTGTTAGCTCCGAGGTCTTGTTGGTTACCTTGTATTAATTTTTTTGTAGGAAACTTTTGGACACTGAAGATGAACTGTCTGACATCCAGTCGGATTCGGTGCCGCTGGAAGTGCGGGACTGGTTAGCTTCTACATTCACGAGAGAAATGGGAATAGTGAAGAGGAGACCTGAGGAAAAGCCCAAATTCCGAAGCATTGTGCATGCTGTACAGGCTGGGATTTTTGTAGAAAGGTGAGAGCTTTGTTTTCCTATTACAGCAAGTACTGCATTTAACCACAATGTCTGCCATTGAAGATCCTTTAAATGGTGGGATGACCCTAAAGCAAATCTTTGAGCCAGAATTTATGCTTCAATTTCTGCAGCCACTCCATTTTTCTACACAGAATTCCAGATGAAACCTATAAATTTGTAAAAATCTCCTAAGCCTTGGAAAATTCTGGAAATGAACTCAATGACTTTGTAACTTCTATACTAAATTGTACCAAAAAATGTTCTAACAATAGAGAGGAATATACTTCTCATAACTTCATAAAAGATGACATAAATCTTTGGGGTCAGACCCCTAAATAGATTCATGTTATTTCACAAACTCTGAAATAAAAAATTATAAAAAGAGAAATTGTTCCAGCATGTTTTTAAAGAAGTGCTATTTCTTAATATTTTATTTGTTCTTTTAGGATGTACCGAAAAACTTCAAGCATGGTTGGTTTGGCTTATCCAGCAGAAGTGATAGTCACATTTAAGGTGAAAGAAGTTTAATCATTGTGGAATTTGAATGTATTTGCACTTACATTTAGTACTTTTAGGGTCAAATGAATATTTTTCTACTGAATGTACCCTAGTTATAGTTAGTGCTACAGAACTGAGCACAAAGAACAGAGAAAATAATAGTTAAAAATTCAACAATAACATATGATTCTGATTAATTCTGGTTTCATTTAGATCCTATTAGAGCAATAGAATGAGATTTGTATAGAAGTTCTTATAGAAATGTGAGACAGTTTTATCAGCTCCCAGTGGTATTGTAATCAGTGTCTCAGACAGCAGCATTTGCTTCCTTTTTAGGAAAGAAAAAGGAGATAGTATTGGGATAGAGCTAACAAAAGAAGCTGATGCTTATGGAACAAGTACAGTATTTGCTGTAAATTTAAGGTATTACTCTAGTTCAGCCAAAAGATGATCTTTTATAGTAAGCTAAGTTCCTATGTCTATGAATGCAATTAAAAACTGGTATTTCTTGAGAATGAAGTACCTCACCTTCTCCCCTGAAAGCCAAACAATTATATTATTCTCAAATTGCTTTATGTTTAATGACATCAGTGTCAGTGACATTGTATAATAGCCTGTTTGAAGGGTGGTATTCAGAGTAGTTCCATAAGGTTGTATAGATGATTTGTACTGAGAAAGTTAAACTTGAAGGATTAAGATCTTTGATTCAAAGCATGTAAAGTGGCCTCAGTCATGTTGCAAGTATTTTATTCATAACTGACACAACTGTTTTCATCATTAATATTGAAGTAGCCATTAATGTGTTATCTGCATTAGGAATTCGAAAGAGTTGGATAATAAAACCACCAAACTCTCCCTCTTCCCTCTAAATACTTCCAAATGGATGGAAATGTAATTTTTTTTGTTTTTTGTCGTTTTGCTTTTCCCTCATCTACAGGATGTTGATAAGTGGTCTTTTGACGTATTTGCCCTTAATGAAGCAAGTGGAGAGCACAGTCTGAAATTTATGATGTATGAGCTGTTAACCCGATACGACCTTTTGAGCCGTTTCAAGGTCAGGAACTAACCACAAATAAAAATATGTATGCAAAAATACATGTGTCAAATTTAAAATACAAGAAAACCAGCATTGAAATATTTTTATTGTACAATGCAGTGTAGAATTTCAAAGAATATGGCAAATGAAAGATTGTAAAATGCCAATAGTTCTACCAAATGAACTTCACCCAGAACATGCAAATTTTTCTGCAACTCAAAAAATGGAAAGCTATGTAGACCCTTGTCATGTCATTTGTGTTATATAAATAGATTATGTATGCAGACTATTTATTCAGCAGGTCTGAACCAGTGTCGCACCTTTATAGACCAAAAATTACTAAAAAGGGAGAAAACTGTAGTTAGTCCTAAATACTTTTTTCATGGTCTGAATCATGGTATGTTGATCACCACTGTGCAGGGCCTTCAGCTGAACTTTCCTCTCCTGGGGGGATATATAAAGAGAAAAATTGCTTTTCCAAGGTGTTTGTAGGGTTTTGCAGTACAATATGGAGTCCTTATAGCCAACTTTGAAAGGCTGAGATAAAAAAGTTGATCAAAATTATAAATTTATTGTTACAGTACCAAATGAAAGTTTTGTTATAGTTTCAAAATCTCTTTACTGCAAAAACTCTGTGTTCCTGTTGAAGAGGTTGTCTCACCCTGAAGTTTCTTGATTTTAAATTTAGGCTGGCAACCCAGCTTTTTCCAGCAGGCTTTATTTGGTTGAAGTCAGAACCACACCAGGGCTACCATTATAATACAGACATGAAGTACTCAATGCTACTGGCAGAGTGGGCTTAAGCCCATTCTCAATCCCATTGTTTACGTTGCAGAGTTTTTAAATAAAGAAAAAAATTATTAAGGGATATGTAATTTCACTAAATGGGTGAAGTGGTTTATCCCCAGGCAGCAAATAAGGCACCACACAGCCACTCACTTGCTCACTCCTCTCCCCAGAAGGATGGGGGAAAGAGAATTGGAGGCGTAAAAGTGAGAAAAGTTGTGGGTTGAGATTTGTACATTTTAATAATGGTGGTGGAGTTTAATAATATTTTCTATATTATTATTTTCTATATAGTAGTATAGAAAACTGATATTGAAGAGAGAAACAAAACCCAAGAAGGAAGGCTGCAGATGAAAGCAGCTGCTCAGCAGCAGCAGAGTGCAGCCCAGGCAGTCCCCAGGCAGCAGTGCCCAGCCAGGCTCCCCCAGGTCAGCCTGGTGCTGCTGACCATGAGGCCACATGGAGCGTTGTCCCCTGGGTCAGCAGGGCCAGCTGTCCTGGCTGTGTCCCTTCCCAACTTGTGGTGCACTCCAGGCTACCCAGGGCTGGGTGGGATGGGGGGCAGAAAAGGCCTTGACTCTGCAGTCGCTGCTCAGCAGTGACTAAAACATCCTGCAGTTATCGGCTCTGTTTACAGCACTAATCCAAAACCCTTACTATAGGGTTATAACCCATAGCTACTATGAAGGAAGCTAACTCTGTCCCTGCCAAAACCAGCACAATGCAAAAATAAGTGGGAACAGATAGTACCTGTACTTCACACATTGCCATACTATGACATTAAAGCAAACCTTGTCTCAAGCAAGGTAAAACTGGTGAAGAAAAGGAGATGATCCATTGTTAGACTCCTGTCTGTCACGCCTGTATGATACGTGCAATCTCTGCATCCCTGGTGCAGACACACATGCCTCTAAAACCATCTGGTTGATAGCTATGCAGTGTCTTGTGCATGGTGTATGTAGAGAGATATAACATCTACAGAAATTATTTAGAGACTCACTGGTGCATGTATGATATCAGACCTTTACATTTAAAATTTTTGTTTTATTGTTTGCCCACTAGATCCCATGGTATATTATTTGTGATTCATTTCTTGCATGCTTGACTTTGCAGCTGTTGCAGGAAAAAAACAATTATTTTAATGTTTTCTTGTCTGTAGATCCCTGTTCCCAATCTTATTTCTTTTGCTGAAGCTCTTGAAGTTGGTTACAGCAAATACAAAAATCCCTATCACAATTTGATCCATGCAGCTGACGTTACTCAAACTGTGCATTACATAATGATTCACACTGGCATCATGGTAAGAAGTATTGTGAAGTTCAAATTACTTCTTTTCTCAGACTCTGCTGTTTTGAATGAATGTGTGCATGTTTCTTTTCTAAAGGAAAAAGCTCAGTTGAAAATTCTGCAGAGAGAGATTCAAGAACTACTGTTCAGGCTGTGAACTTTATGTCATTTTAACAGTTCTTCCAGGCTGAACTTGTCTCAGTGCAGAGAGAAAGAGGAAGAAAGAAAATAATCCTTAAATCCTTTTTTGCTTTTCATCGCCAGGGTTTAGGTACTTTATATCATATTTAATGAGATAGATTTGCAGGAGTGGGCAGGTGAGAATTTTTTACTTTCACATCATAGCATGGGAGGTGTGATCAGGCAAGGAAACTTTAGTATCTGCAGAGGTCCTGTCTGTTGAAAGATGTACTGAATCAGTGCAGGCTTAGAATTATATCATCATGGAATAGCTTGGGTTTGAAGGGACCTCAAAGATCACTCATTTCCAACCACCCTGCCATAGGCAAGGTCACCTTCCTCTAGACCAGGCTGCTCAAGGCCCTACCCACCCTGGCCTTAAACTCTGAAACTGCTTTTTCTTTCAGTTTTTAAACCTTCTTTAGCACTGCTCTTGCACACTCTATGTGCCTATAGTAGGCAGGCGATTGCATTTGCCTTGAAACATCACAGTATTTGTAATTATTTATTTGGGAACTGAAATGAATCTGTGAAAGCATTTTTATTTCTAAACACTTATCTTAAATTTAATACCAGCAGTGTAATTCTCCTCACCATCAGCTTGATAGGCAAAAAAAGAAAATGGACATCATTGTCAATGGCTTTTTGATAATTTGTCTTCACTGGGAATACAGTTGTTTAAAAAAAAGCCAACAAACCAAAAACCAAACAACAAATGAAACAGTGTCTGATTTCTGTTTGCAGAGCTGTGAAACAATTCCAGAAAACTTTGGAAAGGAAAAATTTAGAGCTGACTCTGGATGTTTTTGCTCCTATATATACAATAAATGGCAGTCAATCACTTATGTTAAGACTTTTCTCACTTAAAATGTCCTTGGCTTCCGGGTGGGCAAGGAAATGTCCCCAGGCATTGCACATTTTTATTCTACTGTTTGAAGGAAGTATTTTGATTTTAAGTGTTTAAAGCTATATTTTAACTCTAATACTACTTCTTAAATGAAGTGTGGAGTCTTCACCAGCCAAGATTCCTTTTCAGATTGAGTTTTCTTGAGAAAGCACTTCCATAGCACACCAAGGCAGAGGCTAGACAGCTCTTGCCAAGAGGAGTCCAAACCAAAGTTGTTGTATACAATATCCACCTATCAAAATAATATTTTAGTAAAGGAGAATTCTTGAAGATGTTAGATTAACTGCAAGAGTTAAGTGATGTGAGCCATGTCTTTGTTGCAGGTATACACCTGGATCAGGAACTTACCAGGAGGAAAATCCTTTTGTTTTATTATGAACATCCCTTTGGCCCATTGCATCTGTGCCCCTCTGCCCTTCAAAAAAAAAGACAAACCAATAACATTCAGATTTTCCTTGTGATGCCAGGACAAAGTTCCAACTTCCAGAGCTGTCCTAGTAATTTTGGGACATTTAGCCATTGATTAAACCACTCTGAAAAACACTTTGTATATCTCTGAACACTGAATAAATGAATGTCTTTCATATTTGAATATCTGCTATTTCACTGTGTGCACATGAGTGTGAGAAAGGCCTTTCCAGCATGAGTATTACAGTATTAGCATCTTAACCTTCTAACTGGCTTAGATGTGATTTGGACAACTGTTTCTGAAAAAGTTTAGACTTTAGTGCTGCAAAATCTCATTAATGTTGCAACATCACTACAAAATATTTCTATAAAATTATTCCAGGCTTAATTCAAATTTTAATTGCCAAATTATGATATTGAATTGTGATATTTCTCTGTCTGTGGCAGGGGGGATTGGAACTAGATGATCTTTAAGGTCCATTCTAACTCTAACCATTCTATGATTCTATGGTGCTATGATACTGGGAAGTTCTTGGAAAGAAATCTAACTAGGACACCACTTAGTCAAGAGTGCCTTCAAACAGACGTACTTGCCAGGCAGAAGGAACATTTATGGAAATCAGTGTTTGAAAGAGGGCCTAGTGATTCTGCAGCTTGCAAAGTATTTCTCTCCCAAATGTCACTTGCAATTTGAGAAAGCATCAGTATCATGAAAATGTTCTATTTAATTTGCTGGATTTTTTTTCCCTGTTGCCTGGTTAACCCTCCAGTTCCCTGTTGCCTGGTTAACCCTCCAGTACCCTACTCAATAACAATTTGGAGTTTGCTTCTCAAATCAACAATTTTAAGAGCATGTCCACTGTAATGCTTTTTAAAAGCTCTGCTGTATTTCTAATAAATACCTGGATTAGAGGAAATCTGATATAATTCTAGATCAAATTCCTGTGGTTTTTTTGGGGGATTTTTTTTGCAGATTAGTTTGCAATTTGAGGTTTTTGTGCTTTTATTGTCTCTTAAGGACCTGGTACTGACTCGAAGTCTTGCAGAGTTATCTTCCTTGTTTATTTCTGAAACACAAACTGAAGCAAATGTTTCCAAAAGCTGAGGTTTAGTCAATCTTTTGCATGATTCCTGTTGTTGAGGTAATATGTTTTGTACCTTTTATAGGAAGCTGGAAAACAGCTGTATTTCCACATTTGCTGAAAAAAATTGGCTAATCAGAGTTTATACTTCTCCACAAGCCCCTAGAGAGATTCTGGTGAAGAATAAGACATATTCAGAGCTGCTGTTAAAGAAATAAAATAATCATTATATTTTTCAAAAGTTGCTGTCTATCTTAAGAAGATCCAGCCACCTCAGATCAATGTGTTAGAATGTTAGCTACCACAGATGGCAGACAGTCTATTAACCTTCCCAAGAGATTAAATCCCAGATGATGCAACTGAGATGTATAAGTCAAGCTTGCGTTTATGAAGTTTTCATCTTTATAAAGGTTTAAGAATCCAAGTCCCAGGGAATACATCTTGTAAAGAACTTTTGAGTCATCTATCATCTTCCCACCATCCCTTTTCTCCTCCCACGTACCTGTATTGCTCAAAGTAAAGGAAAAATGTCTTTACTGCCAATAAATGCATTGTGAGAGTCCATTTCTTATTCAGTTTTTAATCCATCATTGTAAAAGAAAAAGTTTCAAACAGAACTCGTAAGTTGAAATGTATCTATTTACATATAAGCAATACATGATGCTTCCATAGAAGACATAATTTATAGTAGCTATGACACCCACAAGACATAGTATCTTTCAGGAGGGAAGCAGGTTTCAGCTCTTAGTCTTGCAGACCCCCAGCCACCCGTTTTCCCCTCTCCCTTTCAGAAGCACACTTAGTAACTGTCTCTGTAAGAGTTTTGTTCTACTTCCTTAGGAATCCTTTAGCTGATGTAGTTCTCTGGTTCTCTGGTTTGATTACTGATCTCAATTTTGACTGTACTAGTGTATGTAGAATACTTGCTCTTCTCTATTAATGTATGAAGTCTCTGTGTAGCCCGTAGATATTGTCTGTGAGGAATGTTGTTCTGTTTATGAGTGCATTGTCTAGCAACTATTTTATTTGCTACAAAAGCTGACCTTTGAAAAGGCATCTTAAAGAAAAGTTTATGTTTAGCTTTCATTAACTTTCTGTGTTTCTGTTCTATTTGGTATGTTGAAAATATTGTGAGAGCCAGGACTAGTCATGGCCTGGTTTCTTGTGACACACAATATGATGAAGGTCATTGTTTCCATTTTTAGAACTGCTTACAGTACATTCTCATTCCTCTGTCTGTGACCTTTCTAAATCTATACTGCTTCACTAACAGCCAGTACTTGTTCCTCTGCAGCCCTATTTTGTCACTGAATGACCTATCTAATTATTCTCACATTGCTAATTAATCTTGACTCTTTCCTTTCTTCTTCTTTGAAAGAAGAACTATTATTGGCAACTTTTACTGCATCTGACAGCTTATACATTTCATATCCATTCATATACACCAATGTGCATATTTGGTGCATGAAGTTGAGATCATTCTTTGATCCTTTTGAAGCTTACTTGTACACCAAAACCATCTGAAATATGTGTGGAAATTCTTGACTAGCATTTGACTTAATCAGTCCCATGACTGTGGGGGTTAATTATCATATGATTTTTCTGCCCCCATCTTTAGATGGAGTAAATTTTCTCCTCAAGGACTTTTTGCCATTCAAGAAATAGAACTTGAAAGAAGATAGCAGAGGATATTTTTCAAACTAAGCAATACAGAACGGCCTCATTTAGCAAGAGTTATAAAAGGGCTCAAAACTCCAGGGTCTGCATTATTTTGTATACATGACCTACATTACCTTTTGTTCTGTGTAACTGTATACTAGCCTTATGCTTATTTTTTTTATTATCAGTACAAAGTACGATAAAGTTTAGAACAGAAAAATCTCCCATGGGCCTAATTTTAGTGCTATGTACACTGGTAAAATATAGATAATGCTAATTTTGTACCTTCAGTTTATAATTAACTGTATATATAGTTTACTAAAAG
>VZTT01036367.1:5995-17429 GCA_013400855.1 Buphagus erythrorhynchus | reverse complement strand
TTGAGGAAAAAAATTTGTAATGGGGCTAAAAACCTTGGAAAACTATTACTCATGTCCCCACATCATATTTGTATTTATGCTTCTCTTTTCTTAGTCTCTCCTGTTCTCTCTGTGGTCCTCTTTATGCACTGACCAGCTCACTCCACTCTATGCACATGCAGAACAGAGGGCCACATATCATTTATATCCAAAGATTGAGATTTTGTAAGAATAGTCCTTATCAGAGAAAATGTCTCTTTTGTTGAGGAAACATAAGCCTTATAATCCACAACTGAAGAGTTGCATCTGGCAGATATATGTTCTGTATGGAGGAAAAGCCAATCAGTATTTTGTTTCCCAGTGGAACAAGAAACTTGCAACATGCACTGAAAATGACTGTTTAGAAATAAGGTAAGAAATCTAAACCTGCTCCCTTGTACACATCAAATTATGCTTACAGCAAAGTCACCTGTCTTTGTTTAAGGTGAGAGGTTGTTTGCACAGGTAGCATGTGTAAGGGTTTGAAATCCCATGGCAATTCTTCTAGTAATGTAGAAAACCAGGTGCAATTTCTAGTGATTTAAGCATTATATCTGGACAAAATGCTATGGATGGACAGGATAAGTAGTTGCAAGAGGTGGAGTGACCACGAAAGAGCCATGCACATCTGTTCATGCACAGGCATACCTGCTCCTGCAGCTATTTGCACTCTCCAGCTTCAGGGAAAAAAATTCTTGTTCCTTCTAACAAAAGAGGTATTCAAGGGGTTCAGATTGTCACCTGGTGTGAGGTGAGCCTGTTTTTGCAGGGCCCTTTTACAGTCTCTTGAAGCTAAGCTTCTCCTGCTGTGGCCTGCAGTGGTGCTGGGCTGGTGATCCTCCAGCAGAACTCACAGGACTACATATCCTTTTGTTTACCAAGTGTTAGATTTCACCCAGGAAAAGCAGGTCAAATATGCTAACTTCTGATGGAGTAGCACCTATCAGTGATTGGTGCAAATCCAAAGAAGTTGTTTCCTCTGTGTTACTGGTTACTATGCCCCAGAGTTTTCCATTTTATAGGCTTCAGGAGGAAAAGGATGATGATTTTTTTTATCTCTAATAAAGGTGTAATCTTGGGGATTTCCTGGTGGTATGCACAATTCTCTTAAATGAAGCTGGGTCGTAATATAAAGCATTGTATCAAAACCAGGCATTAAAAGTGCATCTTTAAATAGTTCAGAACTAAATAAGAAAGTATTTTTGAGACATAAAAGAAAGGAAAAGTATGAAATGTGGTACCACCATTATCCTTGACATTCTGACTTTATCATAACGGCTGGTGTATTTCTCAATCTCAACTGCTGAACTTGTAATTGAAAAAGCAAATATTCATATATCTAGCAAAAAGTCAGATTTGCTTTTAAAACAAAATTGCTTCTGATCCTCTGCTCCGAGGATAAAAAGTGCAATTAAGAAGCACCCTGCAATTTCAAAAGCAGAGGACAAATAGATAGTTACATACTAACAAAATGGAAGTGTTTTTTAAAGCACTGTTTGGACCATTGTTAAATTATTAAATTGAGTTTTGTTTCCTTACTACTGTGAGTACTGAGATTGCTAAAACTGGAGTTTGATTGACGTCCTACTTCCCCACATATAACCTTTGCAACCTTCAGTATTTTGCACCATTTTTCTGCAACTCAGAGATCTGTAAAACTATGCTTCCTTACTTNTAAATTTAAATTTAAAATTTTAAAACATGTTCATATATTCTCTTATATGTGTATAAAGAGTTTTTAAGCTTCTCTTTATGAAGTTTCTTGTTTTTGCTTTCTGCTAAGCTCTGATTTCATCTAGTACTGCAATTCTGCTAAGAAAATTGTTATACAGTCTAACCCAAATAGCCAAGGCTAAGAAAAATCATATTTTTTCATATTGTGTATGAAGAATTATGCCACTTTGATTTGCTTGGCAGGCTTTTGTGGTCTCTTAGGCCTGATAATCATATTGGAAATGTTTTCTTTACTAGTTTTATTTCAGATTTGTATTTATGGTAATCTACAAAGCACCTAATTTGGACACTTTTGACACAGTTTAAGAATAGGTTGATCACAAATTGTTCTACATTTGCATGAAAGAATTCCACAGTTTTGATAATTGTCTGAAAGAGCACTAACTTTTGGCATTCCACATTAAGAAGGTATTGAGAGTCTAATGACTGTTACATGGTTGCTTCCTCTTGTGTATGTTTTAAATGTAGTTGAGCATCTGTAATTGTTCAGTCATAACTGAAATTGAAATTGTAAAATGTTAATGTGTAAAGACTGAGAATTCTATGAAAATGCTAGTTGAAGTTCAATTTTATGAGTCCTTCTTAATTTCTACTGTAGTGTCTGATGAAGCCTGGGGTTTCCAAAAAAATTATCATGCTCTGACTCCTTGTAGCTCCCCTTCAATACTGCTCCATTATTGTTGTTCATAGTGATGATCCAAATAAATAATTCCCACTCTCTCTTATTGCAATGTATAGCTGTCTTGGAGACAGCTCTATATGTTTATCTTGTTAGCTTTTCCTTGGACACGTGGCTGCATGGTGACAGCCAGCCCCAGGACTTAGAGGTTCAACTTGGCAAAAAATTGTCTCAGGTTGACTGAAGGCTGGGCTTCTTCTCCAGCTATCCATCCCTCTCCTTCCAATAGACCTTACCACCCTCTGAGACAGAAATGCTCCATCAATGCACATCTCTTAGTCCTTCCAACAATTTTAGGAAGCCAGGCTGACACCTTCCCTTCTGCTCCCTTGTCCTGGGGGGTGAATCAGCTGGCTAATTTTATTTCCCCAGAGCCATCTATCATGCTGTATATCTACTAGAAGTTTGAGGAGGCAGGCAGATCTTACTCTCAAAGTAAAATTCAGAAGAGTCAAACAAAATTCTTAATGCAGGGGCAGATTGGATACTGGCTTTAATTCTCAGTTACACATTTCCAGGCACTGTTAGTCAAATCAGTAAGTGGCTCAGTTTGAACACTATTTAAAGATGTATAAGTGGAAAAACTCCAGGATAAATTTTCATCGTTTAAGAGCTGCTTGGTAACCTTATTTCCTCAGTAGATTTATTCCTTATTTAAAACTCAAACTTTTTATTAATCATGCATAATATTTGACAGAACGAGACAACAAAATTTTTTAAATCTGCATAACAGAATAATGAACAAGTGCAGAAAATTTTATGCTAGTAAACATTTTATTTTATTAAAGGTGTGGAGCTGATTTTTACATTAAATTCTAGCAAACATGTTTCTCCCTCAGAGATGGCCATTTGAGTTAATTAGTAAAAATTGGCTGTCATCTATAAAAAGTGTTTTGCAGAAGGCTATTGTTTTTCTTTTTGTTTTTAAAGAAAGCTGGAAGGCAGATTTAAATCCTGTTCTATTATTGCCATTATTTTTGGTTTTTAAATAATGGTGTATCTTCAGCAGAAAAAAAATAATCAAGGTCTGTCATTATACATTCTCTGATGTGTACAAAGTGCTCCACAGAAAGTGCAAATTTAATTAATACTGCAAATAAATCTAATACTTGAATTTAATACCTGAACTAAATAATTGCATTATGCCATTATTATAATGCTTCTTTTCCAGTTATCCTGTACGTGATGTAGCTGAGCCTTGTGAAACAGTTTGTAGATCCAATGTGAATGTACATAGCAGCTTGTAAATTCACAATGCTTTGTGTTTTTAAACAGAGATTCAAATACTTGATATGAAACCTCCCTATCCGAAGTATTATCTCTTCATGCAAATGTGATTTTGTTTTCATAAAGTATATGACTTCTAAGTTCTGATGATTTTTATTATTTATATCATAATTTAAAAACCAAAGCTCTGCATCACTGTATTCAAGCATATAATTAAGCTTTAGGTCAGCCTGGTGGTCGCAGAAAGATTTTGAAAATAAAAATAGAATTTTTGTTTTGAAGTTGCAACAGTTAAATCAATATGGAATAATATGTGAGAATTTATGTGCAAGTCAGTGCTTTCTGATATTGTTGCTCTAATACTTTGGTGTTTCTGAAACTGTAATTTGAATACCATTCCTTTGCAATTAGTATTTTATGCTAACTTTAGTGAGGAATGTATACATATAGTGTGTGTATCTGTGTGCATAAGTTTGTATATTCAAACAAAGGCTATTTAAGCCAATTAAATTTAAATTTTCTTGCTATTTAAGCCGATTTTGTTTATGTATTACTTCAGTGAACTTTAATGGAGTTCATAGCATTCACAATGTCCAAAATGTAGCCATGCCGTGACTACTAAGGGTAGTGTAATTATCTATTTCGTGGTTGAAGGTAAATTCAAAATTATAATGTTGCATTAGACTACAATTTTGTGTTTAATTTCCTTTGTAAAAGAACGGTACAAAGCATTTGTTTGAATTTTCAATCTCTTTTGAACCTGATAAATTCAGTGCCTGCTTCTCCCTCTTTTCTGTGGGTGTAGAAAGGAATGATAAATTGTTCTCATTCTCACTTGGTAATGCTTTCCATTCACTTTGCACAGGTGTAAATGACTACATGGGGACAGGGACAATGATGAAGCAGGAACTGAGCTTAAAGTAGAAACACAATTTTTCTGGCAGTCACCATGCAATTGGGCTAGATTGCCATATGTCTCTCAAAGCAAGGTTTTGGCAATTGTAGTTAGACTTCCATATATTCTCCTCTCCTGCAGAATTACGGAATTAGACTTTAGTGCTTCATTTGGACAATCAACTGACCCTTGTAGTATATTTATAAACTGCTGAGTGAAATGCAGTGGTCACATCTGAATGCTTGTCCTAAGAGTGTTAAGAGAAACCCTGCCATGTGTCTTTCCCTGTGTAACCAGGTGGGGCTTTCAGAAGGCCGTGCAGTGTTTTTTAAAAGCTTTTGGAGGTGATGATCCTTTGTGTGTGTGTGTATGAATGTGTAAATGAAAAAAGGTACTAAATGCATGTAAAATTATTTCTACCTTTCTTGAATCAAGAGTGAGGCAAAGGAAATGGCTTTAACCTGTAGAACATCTAATCCTAACTTACATTATTCTAAAGCTTTTGCACATTTGTCCTTCAAATGTTTAAAAACGAAGTCACTGCTACCAAAACCAAATATTGAGCAGTGTTTTGGTAGGAAGGTTCAGCTACTCTCTCATGAGTTTATTTTTCTTTATTACTTTCAACCATTTTATCATAACATTTAATGTTCTTTCATTCTTCCTTTACTTTCTTCCTCCCCAGATTTTTTGAGAGGTCTTTTCTTCTACATCAGAATGGATTACCATTTGTTTTCAAGCAGGGATCAGGATGTTTGAGGCTTTATCTGGCAGTAAAGCACATTGGGGCATGGAAATGCTGTCTTGGCTGCTGGGGGAGAAAAGACCAGTGGGACAGTATGGTTTCTTCTGCAGGAAAGGTCTTTTGCATAGCTACTGAGGCTGTACATATGAGTCCCTGAACTCAAATCCACCTCTATTTGCTAAGCCATGTTATTCTAAAATAATTACAGTGCTGATTGTGCTGATTGCCTGTATTGGGGTTGACCCAGTTTGTCTTTCCTGGCTTTGATCCAGGATTATCCCTTGGCATCAGTGGCCATTCAGGCTTAATATTCTAATTAAAATAGGGAGTCCTAAGGGCCTGCTGAAATTGCTGTGGGACCCCAAAAATGCTGTGTCAGCAGGGTCCAGGAGTGCTCCTTTGTGGGCAGTCCATATGCCAGGCATGGGGCGGTGCCAGGCTGCTGTCCCTGCTG
The DNA here is from genome assembly GCA_013400855.1 of Buphagus erythrorhynchus. Taxonomy (NCBI): domain Eukaryota; kingdom Metazoa; phylum Chordata; class Aves; order Passeriformes; family Sturnidae; genus Buphagus; species Buphagus erythrorhynchus. Next base: position 11,677 of record VZTT01036367.1, on the reverse strand, counting down.
TCCCTGCTGTCCCTGCTGTCCCTGGAGCCCAGGGCACCTGCACAGCCCTGCTGTGCTCACATCAGTGCTCCAAAGCAGGTGCTGCCAGCTCCTCACCCCCAGCTCTACTGCCAGGACAGCAAACCAGCTCCCTGCCCTGCTCTGCAGAGGCACTGCCAGAGAGCCATACTTCCTATGAAATCCTGGATTCTAGCCCTCCTGCTGGAGAGAAAGATGGACTTGGCTTTAAAAGGTTAGCATTTACACATACCCCGGTATGGTTTGTGTTCAGTTTGTAATGGCTTAGCAGGAGCTTTTAATAGCTCCACTTAATATCTGTTGTACTGAAGATTTCACCTAATTGGGACAACTGGTAGATCTGTAGCTGGGCCAACTAAGTGTTCCTAAAGTGTCATGAAGATAATAAGAGAGATAATATTGTTATCAGTAAAAATATCAGGGTAGAAATGTCACAGTGCATGTAATCTATTATGCTCCTCATTTCTTCTTTTAATCTGTACTTGGATACAGTCTGTATTAAAAGACTACAGAGCAGAATTTCATCACCTAGTGAAAGCATCAGTTTTCACTGTCCAGCTGCATCCTCAGTATGTGTAATTCAATAAGTGCCTTGATCAAGAATCTGTCCTAGCCACTCACCATTACTGTGCAATATCTTCTCCTTGTTAGATGTTGCAATAGAATCACCATCCAAATGAAGGATAATGTGATTAAGTGGAGTGTTGGGTAGCATCAGAGGCAGAGGCTTTATTTTCTGGAGAGGGACTTACTCTGCCAGAGCTGTATGTTTTAGTTGTCAGTAATCATAACTGTAACCAAAGTGTTATAACATTCCAGGCTATTAAGTAATTAAAGCATCTATTAAAAAGAGTTTCTTAACACCAAGGCAGTGTGTGTGTTAGTAACCAGATGTTCAATGTTCTTTCTCTTCTCTTTGAACTTGTAAGGAAGAGGATCTTATGCATAAAATAACCCCACACAAAGCATTAAAAAATGTCCTAAATTTCAGTTGAGCAAATAGAATAAAATATTGTTTAGTCTACTTAGACTAAACTGTCTCTAAACTGCACTAGAGGTCAGGGTTCCTACCCTAACATATTGCAGGTACACATAAACTCTAATAACCAAGAAAGAAAGAAACAGGAGTGCTTTAATTAGAGCACAAATACACCATTTATTCACTGGGAGACCTTGACCCACTACTATGCCTTCTTATTATAAGCTTCATACCTTGGTCCTCTTCAGGGCTCCTGGAGTGTTCAACAGCCTCACCTCTGCTGGTGGTCCCTTAAGAACCGTGCTGCCACTGTGACTTGAATGTGAATCAAAGCAGAGATCTTTCCCAAGAAAGGCTTTATATTTTCATTAAAACATCAAGGTTTTAATTAGGGTGAATCCCTATTAACTCAATCTGTTGGAAAAACCAGTTATTCAATTGCTGGCATATGCCATGCTAGCTATGTCTAATTATGTCCCTTAAAAAGATGGAGCTGCTTTCCAGTACCATAGTGCCAGTAGTTAGCTGGTTGTACTCTGACTTTGAAGACTTAGCAACCTAACATTAACAATTTAACAAAAAAAATTGGTGGTGCAATATATTGGACTACCAGATCTGTAAGGTAAAATCCAGTGAGTAGTACTGAGTAAATAGGTATGGCACAGAAAACAGAGTGGTGAAATGATAAAGAATATAGACTGAATTATAACAAAAAAATATGGCACTCTGCATGCAAAAAGGATGGGGACAGAAAGGACTGTGCAGAGTTTTAATCCCTTCTTTGAGTTCTTCCACTATTCAAATATTAATATTATATATTAATACTATATACTGTAGTATAACATACTCTCTCTGAACTAAGGGCCTCACACTTCCGGCTAAATTCAAAACTTCCCAGTTTTGAATTTTAAACTCCCATAACTCTCTTTGCCCAACAAAATGACCCACCTTCAAGGAGAAGACTACTCAGTATTCTAGAGTCCAGTCTCAGTTTCCAGCACTGGTTATCCTAGCAATTGGGACATTGTGGGAAATGGGTATGGTGGGTTCCCTGTTCCTGAGATTTAGGAATGCTCTGAAAATAGTTTTCCAATTTCCTGGACAAATGACCCAACAGCTAAATACAGTGTTAAAAACAAAGCATCCTCCAGTTCTGATGTTCATATCATCCTAATAATTTGCAAGTAGGACACCACTTTAACCAATTAAGGAGTAAGATGTTCACAAACTTTAAAGCTTATAGGACAAAAATTCAAAGGAAAATTGAGATTTCTTGTGTGGTTTCTTTTTAATTATCTCTTTTTTTCCTTTTTTTCTTTTTACCAGGGAGCACAATCCGCCTGTAGAATAACCTAAATGAGACTTGTAGTGGATTTTCCATTACTTGAAACCTGAAAATTGACATTGGATGTTTTAGTAAAAAACAGGCTTGAGGTATATCACAGCTATTGAGATTAGAAGCAATAATTAATTCAGGGAAGTCCCATGACCTGTCAGACTAGATGATCACAATGGTCACTTCTGGCTTTAAAATCTATGGAGTTCCTGGCTTCTGTGCTGTGAATGCCAATGAGACTGCCAATTAGTGGGCTTTTTTTTTTTTTTTTCATGTGGACACGTGTTCACTGGGAGCTAGGCTGAGACTACTAAATTAATTTTAAAGTCATTAAAATGCTCCATTCCCTGAATAATGATTGCCACAAAGCACAATCAGAATGTAAAAGAGAAGGCATCTTATTATCTTATTCTTGGAACAAAAAAGTAAGCATAAGGAAGCAGTATAAATATAATGCAGCTTTTTTACCATCTCATTTTTTCCCATCACTGAATGCCATATATAACATGTCTAATCATTCATTTCATTGTTATTTTTATTCCTTAGAATAGAAAGAACATTACTAAGACAGTGCCTGAAGGGGGTAGGGTTTTAATGCCAAAGGCAAGGATGAAGTATCTAAGTAGAGGTTGATCCCTGATCTCTTGGGAGAGAGAATGTCTATTCAAAAGGCAGAGACAAATATGAATAGTTAATCATCTTTAGTCTAGATGTTTTCTCCATTCCAGGTGCATTGTTTTGCTTTCACTAAAATCTGTGGACCCAAAATTTCTTTATAAATTACTGGCAAGATCGTAATTTGAAGAAAAAGGCATGAAATACTGCTCCATGTTCAGAATGAAAGATGAGAAAAAAGGGAAATGGGTTGCATGTGACTGGGGGCTTTAGACATAAATTAATATGCATGTTTAGCAATATGAGCTCAGTGGGTGTATTTATGTGATTGGTGGGGCAAGCACGGCCCTTTGCAAGCAGTGAGGGTGACAGCATATCTCAGGTGCAGCACAGGGCTATGAACTTCCTTTACAAGTTCATTTTTATTTTAGCTCTACCAGGGAGTGTTGGTGTGCTTGATACCAGTGGGATTTCATAGCAGTATTTCAACTACTGTGGGGTGGAGTTTCACACAAAGCACCCTGAGATGACGAGGTGAAAATGTTCAGTCTTCTGCAAAATGAAGTTAATACTATACTTTTAACAGTAAAATACAGGCCTTCAGCTCTGGGGCCCCCAACACAAGAAGGATGTGGACCTGCTCTGTTGAGTCCAAAGCAGGGCCATGAAGATGATGAGAGGGAAGCAGCACCTCTCCTATGAGGACAGCTGGAGAGAACTGGGGAAGTTCAGCCTGGAGAACAGTAGGCTCTGGGAAGACCTTGGAGCACCTTTCGATACCTAAAGGGCACCTGTGAGAGTTGGAGGGAGACTTTTTACAAGGGCATATAGGGACAGGACAGAGAAGAATTCTTTAAACTGACAGCGGGTAGCTTTGGATCAGATCTTAGGAAGAAAATCCTTACTGTGAGGCTGGTGAGGCACTGGAACAGATTGCCCAGAGAAGCTGTGGCTGTCCCATCCCTGGAAATATTCAAGGACAAGATGGATGGGGCTTTGAGAAACCTGGTCTAGTGGAAGGAGCCCCTGCCTGTGGCAGGAGGCTTGGAAAGAGATGGTCTTTAAGGTCCCTTCAAACCAAATCATTCTATGATCTATGGATTAGAGCCTATAAACACAGTGTTATTACAAATTCTGATTTTACAATCCTTCTTTTGATTACTAATTTTACTCTTTCTGTCTGTGTTTGACATCCTGTAAACAGCACAATAGAAAGGCCATATTAAATGAGAATACCAGGTTTTCTGTGTTTGGTGGCAGTTTAAAATCTGCCATGGTATTTTGCAAGTATAGTTTTTCTGTATATTTGTAAGTGGATGCTATCTTTGAGGCTCAGTTTCTGCAATGTAATCCTTCCTCTTTAATGAAGTCTAATATTATTGAGTGACCAGAGAAATAAAGAGCACTTGTGATTGTCTTGAACTTGGCAAACTCCAGCTTGCAATGTGCTTGCTCCTCGAAGCCTGTTGACATTCAGTGTACTAAAATTGAATTTGCAATTACTGGCTAAGAAAAGCATCCCCAGTATTTTTAAAATAGTGGGGCCATTCACTTTTGTTCCATGCTGGATCAGCTTCTGAGGGACCTTGAAGAAATGAGACAGCTATTTCCCTCTTACCAATCATCTGAATGGGGAATAAGAAAGGGGAAAAGTCTATGCTTTCAGTCAAAGAGATTTCCAAATATACCATCAACAGCTTGTCTTTTCTCTGTGCTAGATTCTAAAAATTCAGAGAGGGAGAAGGACAGCAATCTGGACAGTACTGGGATGCTGCTTGGAAGAACCCTGCCTCAGTTTGCAAAACCTCTGCTGTGTAATAACTGTGTGCCAAAGATCTCACTTCAGAAATTCCAACATAAAATCCTACTGCAGGCCTTAAGAGGGCTACCTTAATCCAAGCTTCTCTGTGTTTTTATCTCAGGGCTGTGTCATCTAGTGATAGGAAAAATGGGATGATCTTGTGCAGCATTCCCGCAATATGTTCTATTTTCACTTGAAAGAGCTATTTTGAACATTCATTACTTCCATTATTAATTGTTTTCTTTACCTACTTACATGTTTGGGAATGGTGTAGAGAAATGATGCTTTATTTTCAGGTTTTCTGAAGATCATTTTCTGGTGTTTTATAAACAATGTTACTTTATTATTTAATCACTCTAATAAAACAACAGTAGAATTGACTTAGCGGTAAAGGTTACCAAAGATGCAACACAGCAAAGTTTGAGGGGCTGCATCAATCAAAACTTAGTAATGGAATAGACCCTAATAAAATATATGAAAATAACCCCCAGTTTCAGTTAAATAAAATATTTTCTCTGAGTTAAAATAAATCATCAGGAATAATGTCTAGCAAGTTAGCACTTTGCATTGAAGATGGGTTGACATCCTTCACACACTTGACTGGTCAAAAGTTTTCATCAATCTGCTTTGCGCATGTACATGCACACACTTGGACTGTCAGGAGTTGTAGGGATATGTGTGTGCAAGTAGTTATATATTAAAAAAAATTAAAATACCAATTTTCCTATATAGTTGGAGATTCACTTTTGCATGGATGCAGTGAAAAGCTTAGTGTCAGCTCAAAGAATTACAGAATTTATTTTATTTTCATGTATTCTTTGGGAGGAAAGGCTTTGACCAAAGAAGACATATTAGGTGGTTTTATTAATTATGTTCTGGAGTGGTATGTCAGGTCTGTTTCAAAGGATGGAATCCTGGGTTTCTTGTGTGTAT
>VZTT01036361.1:663-73816 GCA_013400855.1 Buphagus erythrorhynchus | reverse complement strand
GACAGGGGTGCATGACTTTTAGAGAAAGCCTACCAAGCTGGAGTGGGAAGGGCTTTTTTCTTCTTTCTTTTCTTCTTTTTTCTTTCCCAATCCATTTTTTTTAAAAACAGCCATGGGCTGGAAAACAGCAGCCAAGACTTGGAGCTCTAACACTAGGTCAGCATGTGTAAGAGTTTGAACCTTTATTTCCCTTCAGCCTCTGTTAGTTGGCAGTCATCTATTCCCACAGATCAAAGCACAGGAAAAAATGAAATGAAGGACAAGTGCAAGAGGCTTAACCAGGAGTCTCCTGGATTTGTGTCAGTCTGTGTCAGGAGGCACATCATCTGCAAGTGTTTTTCCTTTTCCTTTTGGCTGCTTCCTGTGCACAGAGAGCCAGAACACTTCCTTGTGCAGATAGTTGTTTCCCTCTGCCATCTGGCAGGGTGCACAACACAAGAGGCAANAGAGGATTCACAGACAACTCTAATTTTAGAGCTGTGGGAAGATGTGTGCAGAAGTGCCCAGGTCTCCTTCTGCTGCCCATCTACACTGTTCAGACAACCAGGTGAGGAGGAAAAGTTCTGTAAGCTGCTTTTTACTAGAAAAATCCTCAGCACGTGGCAGTCCTAGTAGGGGAGCTCTGGGTTGTACAAACAACACATCCCAGCAGTCTCAGGTGGGCTGTGACTCTTCAGATGCTGTGACAGAGTGGCAGGCATTGCAGCCCTTTCTTCTCTCTGCTGTACCCAGCAGGCTCTGGAGACATCAGAGGCTCCACATGGCTCTCACCATGGTCTGCAAACCAATATGCCAACCCTGGGATTTGGCCCACATTACCAGTAGGCTTCTGTGCTCTTTTTATCCTTCTGTGTTTCCAGTGCACTGAGCTACAGCACGACCCAAATTTCTGCATCACCCTTCTGGCTTGTAACGCTGTGCTTCTATTTCAGTGCCTGGATCCCTGGTCAGCACGGTGATCCTCCTGTTCCATGGGAGTCTGGCAAGGATGGGGGAGCAGATGGTCACAATAACACAGTGAGGTTATATGGAAACTGTCTCTGCTGGGGGCACATTTGTCTCAGATGCACAGGGATGGCTGCATCACAGTCACAGCTAAAGAGGAAGGTAGATACAACTGGTTTCCCTTGCAGGACACACACTCCTTTATCCTCCCAAACCTTTAACCTCTTCCCTGCATGTTTGTGTCTCTTCCCACTTGTCTCTCTGGGTGGGTGCTGTGGCAGCTCAGTGCTCTGGCTCCCGCAGTCAGGAGGTGAAGCACAGAATGCAGACAGGATGGATCCCCTGGGGGATGGAAAGTCTCTCTCCTTCTCTAATTGTTTCTGACGTTTCACCTGACACATCCTGAGTGAGCACATCACCCCTGCTTCTGGGGGTGATAAAATGTTTGGATCTCTGAATGTGTAGCTGTGTTCTTTGTCGACAAGAGATCAAAGATGTCGGAACTCTGAAAAAAAAAATCCCACAAAAAAAGAGAGACTGAAAAACAAAATAAATGACAGAGATGGAGAAGAAAGTCAAGTAGAAATAGGAACAATTGCCTAGAGACAGGTGGACAGATGCTTAGCAAACCAGAGAGACAGACGGCTGTGGCAGAAAGACAGTATGCTCCTTGCTGTTCTTGGGCTGTAATTATCAGCTATTTAGGCACTAAGCCCAGGCAAACCAGTTATTATCAGTATTCAACAGCTCGGAGGTGAAGCCCAAAGCAATTAATGCCCTTTGAGATCTCGGGACCAACTACAATGAGCACTGATTTTAAGCAGAGTGTTTGTGGGGAGGGAGGGAGGGATTAGGACTTTTTTTATTATATAAGAAAGGGGGGAGGGGGAATCTCTTGAGCAAAACAAGTATGAACTGCAAGAGAGCTAGAACCTGCACACAGGGAGTGACTATTGATCACATCTCTACAAGCAACTCTTATTCTTAAAAGGACAAGTTGCTGTCCAAACCCATAGAGTTCTTCTGAGAAAGCAGAAGTGCTGAGAAATACATCACGAGGAGAGCAGAAAAAGCCATGGTCTGTGAAGAGCAGGAGCACCTCACCCCTCTTGTTTTCATTTGGTCTGATGTAGCTGTAGCATCTGAAAAGGTGACAGACTCATACTATGGGAAGGAGGGAAGGAAAGAAGGAGGGATGTGCTCTTTCCTGGGTGGAGGGCTGAAGTCCAGGAGCAGGACTCACCTTTCCTTGGTGTTCATATTTTGTCATGACTAGACAACCATCCTCCTCCTGATCTGGCCCTGCAGTGATAAAAGGCACTTGGTGTGGCATTACAAGACTCTGCCCTCTTAGTTTTTCAAGGAAATACAGAAGAGTATCCTAAAGGAAACCTTTCAAAGAAACTTTCAAAGACTGTGTAGGGTACATATGTTAGCATTAACAGCCATATGTGTGCAATTGCCATATACACACACACAGATGTAGGTGATGGCTCAACAGCTGGTGCTGGGCACTCCTGAGTCAGAAACCTTGAGAAAACATGAAATCCCAGGCACAAGAAATTCTGTTTGTCAAGGCAACTGGAAGCTTAGATCTTCTGACCCTGAGCAGTCACTCGCTGCTCTTTGGCTCAGAAAATGAAGAGTGAGTAACTGAGAACTTGGTGGAATTATGTTGGGATATTTTCCTCTAGGTCTTCAGCATGTTTGGGGATGAACAGCAGAGCCAGCAGCTTATGACTAAGAATGCACAAACTAATAGTGTATTTTGGTGCTTCTAATTAGCTCCTCAAGCACAGAACCTGCTTGGAAAACCTAAGCTTGTAAACTGCTGCTTCGTTGTGAAGCCTGTTCCAATAGTGAGAAGAAAGTGTTTTGAAGAAGGCACATATGTGAAATAACTGTCAATCCTCCTGAGAAACAACATTTTTTTTTTTGTTATATGCTCCTGGAAAACACCTTCCTTTATACTTTGAGCTTTATTTCATACATAAATTTGCTCTTCAAAAATTTCAAGTACAGGAACAGCTGGCACACAGTAAGAGTTACAGGAGAGAGGAGAAAGAGGCAAGAGAGAAAATCCATTTCCCTGGGCTCTGAAAAGATTGAGAAATGAGAAAAGCTACTTGGATGAAAGGGAGCTGGTGGCCACAGCTGTAGTGAAGGCTCTTTCATCCCACACTTGTGAAGCTGTGCAGAGTAGGACCTCATGATAGCAGGTGTTGTGGGGCAAAAAGCAGGAAGGAAAATATTTCTTTCACCAATGGAGATTTCAAAAGTTCTTCCACCACTGCAAGCAAAGTACCCATGAGCAGTAGGTTGACTGATGCTTTCTGAGTGGGACATGAAGGGAGACACCCACATGTCTAAATAGAGTTATTAAAGTGAATGTTTGAATTCTCTGATCCACTTATTTATTTGTTCAACCTGCACCTTTTCCTGAGGGCTCCCAGTCCTGAAGCAGAGCTTTAGAGCTGATTCAGGGAATGATGCTGAGGTTTGCTTTACATTTGGATCTAACAGCATCCCTAAGGACCAAGTGAACAGTGGGGAGCAGTGGAGGCACCATGTTCCTTCCACCAGCCTAGGATCAGAGCTGCTCTCTGTGCTGTGCAGCCACTTTTCAGAAACCTGCAGACCTTTTGCTACACAAATGGTTGGAGATGCTTGAAAATTGAGTGTTTTCTCTCACTGTCTTAATCTTTATTTTATTGTTTTTGTTTTACCAAGTCCATTGCTTTCTCCCAGGTATTTTGAATGCAGCTAGAAATTCATAGGGCTTGATTGCTTATTTTCTCTTTTACTTTAGATCCTGGCATGGCATCAGTATACCAATAGAGATTTATTAGGTTCATGCTGTTGCCTGACCAGTAATACAGCCCAGTGTGTTTGCTTGAGACTATTCATCCATTAAATGGAGCCCTTGCACCCAGCAGGTGCATATGGGTGCCTTTGAAACCCTTGCTTCAGTCATTTTTGAGGAAGATGGAATGACAAGGTGACAGTTGGCTTTTTTCTGATATAATAGTTTCTGCAATCACTACATTGGCTTTTAGTCTGGTGATGAGAGAACTTTTTTTAAAAAATACACATTTAAATGTCAGAGAAGACCTATGTAAGATGTTTGGAAATGTCATGTCCCCTGGATGCCTTGTTAGACTTTCATAAACAGAGGTGAGGCTTTTCTGGGTTAATTCCATGTAGCTTTGTACAGAGTCTGCTACATGAGGAGATGGGATTTGGAAAATTTATTGACTGCTGTGGGAATGCTCATGTGGTACAGACATGATAAATGAAGCTGGGAGATTGTGTCTCTTCTGTCAACTTTGTGTCTTGATTTATGGAGCTTTCAGTGTTTTAGGGCTCCATAGCACTATAATTCCAGATCATGCAGGATTTGCCTACTTTGGGTCTTGATCCAAAACTCTTTCCATGTATACTGAAAAGCTTGGTATCTTGGTATGTTTTGGGGCAGATATTCTTATTGTTTCATTCTTCTGCAAGAAAATGGAGGGAAATGTGTTGTGTTGCTGCCAAAAAAAAAACAACCAAAAAAAACCCCAAAAAAACAAACAAACAAAAAAAAAAAAAACCAAAAAAAAAAGAAACAAACAAAAAAAACCACAAAAGAGACAAAAGAGCCCCCACCAAAATCCCAAAATAAAAAAGCAAGAAAAGCAAGTTAGAAATGTGTCTTTATTCAGTGGGCTGGGTAATGATTTTAGGTGCTGACTGTGCTGGCAGTTTGACATCATTTTTTCCCCAGCCTGCCCCTCTCTAGCTTTGTTTGGAGGGAGGGAATGGAGGCTCCCAGTAGCATCCCTTGGAGCTCCAATCTGCTCCCCATCCCTCCCCACCTCCCTCCCTTCTCCCCTCTACCTCCTCCCCTCTTGCTCTGCCTCTTTGTGCTGCATGTTCCCTTTTCAAAAAGTAATTTCATGGCTCATGCACTTAAGATTCCATCAGAAAGTCGAGTCTTTGATCAGGCAGACAGACGCCCTGCTGGGATTTCATTGGCAAATCACAATTCCCTTAATTAAGACTATGTGTCTTTATATCACTAAACTGATTCCAGCTGGGCCCCTGCTCGTTTTACATCCAGATTTACCTAGACTGTGGATTCTCACCCTGTGACTCTGGAGGAACAAAAACCATTTAAAGACTTTTCGTTCCCAGTCTCCTTCCCCAGCTGCTTCTCCCCACTGTTACAGCAGTCAGTGTGGGCTGGGAACTAAACCTCTCCCTCAGTCTTGTTTGCACTCTCTTCCCAATCAGGAGATATGGTTTTGTGAGGGATTTGCTCTGTTTCTTTCCAGTGCTTGGAAGCTGGGAATCAGTAGTAGAAAGGGAATTGAACTTGCCTGATGCTTCTAATTTTTTTTTTTTCCAGAAGCCATGTTTTTACTGAGAGTCAGGAAGATGCTAAAATTCAGCATAATTTTCTCCTCCCTCCCTTTCCCTCATCTTTCCTTAGCTATCCATTAAAGGTGCAGCAGGTTAAGAATACTCACTTATGGTAATCACAGGTCCTGTGTGGGAGAGGCTTTGGTGACATTTCTGCTCTGCTGGGTTTGCTTGTTGTATTAGTCATGCCAAGGCAAGCATTTCTCTGGAGACAGAACACACAGTCCTGCCTACAAAGTGTGTGGTCTGCTCTGGCCAAGGAAACGATGCTCTGGTCGGGGGAGTTTCAACAGACAGTGTTTTTCCACCAGTCATCTGCATTTTCCCTTCTTCCTCTTTAATTTCCTGTCTCCCCTGAGTGGTGCCCTGACACCTTCTCCAGGGAGAGGAAACTTCCATAGCAACCTGCTAATGGCTCTGATAATAGGGATGGCAGCTGGAATGGCTGCACCCAGCCCCAGACCCCAGAGCCTGTCTGGGGAGGACTGAAGGAGGTTCAGGGCTGGGGATTCTCATCCCACCAAGCCCAGGAGTACAAGCCCAGGAGTGTTTGTCGTGTGCCAGAGAGAAAAGTCTGGCTCCTGTGGAGCAAATCCCTTAGCCTTTTCCAAAATCATCACTGGGGGCAGAGGATGGACTAAAAAATGCCCATAGCTTGAGAAATGTCCCCATAAATGTATTTGCAGTCAGACTCTGCCCTAAACGTGGGGAGTGGCTGTCCCTGGGTGGGGCCCTCCAGATGCCACCCCCAGGCTCTGAGCATCTCTACAGGTGACAGCTCTGTGGCTGCTGGCTCAACAGTGGCACTTGGGAGGCTGTTGGCTGCATATGCAGTCATGTTTAAAATTAACAGCCAGCAAACAGGGCAGCTTTAATGGCCAGCAAACCCTGACCTGGCAATTCCAAAGCTGAGCTGCCCTCTTAATAAATGAACCCAAAGTCTCGATTCAGGACACATCCTCTTCCACAGACTGATGCATCTTCTGATTTATCAGGTGGAATTATTTGCTTGAAAACGCCTACTTAATGATGTGCCTGCAGGGCTTCAAACCCTGTCCTGGGAATAGAGTGACTTTGTTTTGGCCAGAGCAGAGCTTGACTTTAAAGGAGCTTCATTTTAAGGGCATGGTGAATTTCCTGCTGTTACTCCCTGCAAGATGAGTTTTCAGTTCAGTCAAACAGGCTCCTGCCTGAGCTAAACCTTATTTTGCTCTTTACATGGTAATAAAAATGTTCACTGAAACATTAATAGGACTGTGCACTTAGATGGGTTTTTGATTTGAGGGTTCCAAAGCTCTTTTTAGTCAGAATTGCTGATTATGCTCCACAGTAAAACCAGATTAGATCAAAAGGGGTTGAGAATCTCTGTTTTGTTTGAGAGACAGAACAAACCTATCCCAAATGTACAGATAGTACATTCTGTGAGTAGAAAATGAATTTTATGGGCTTTATAAATAACTTGATAATTAATTTTTTGTTAAAATTAATTAAAAATCTCATACTTTATAGAATGTTAACATCTATGTTTATCTTTGTCTTGTCCCAGATCATCTTAATGGAATGATAGAGACACATTAAACTTATATATAGTTAAAATTAATTGAAATCTTGCTCATAGACTCTTTGTAAAGAAATTAGGATGTAATTAAGCTAAGTTGTAAATGATGTCTAGATGCTGTGGTGATTGGGGTCTGTGCCAGACTTAGGTCACTTGTAAAAAAGCACAGTAAAAAAATTGCAAAGCAAAGCATCAAGTGCTGTTACAGTTAAGAGTATCAGTACCTTATCAATAAAAATAGTAGAGGACAATATCTAACTGCACAAATTCCGGATATTCAGAGCTGACTTCATATATAAGAGAAAGCAACTGCATTGAGATAAGAAATGCAGAGATAAGGTACCCAAACTCTCTTACCTTAGCCCTGATGAGATACCACAAGGGGAGGAAGTGGAAAATCAATGATGATGCATTTTACCAACAATTTAAATCCCATCTGGGACCAAAAGACTGATGTCATTCTTGTCCACACTGAACCATAATCATTTCATCTGTCCACTGGCTTCCCTAATATTTTCTTTTGACCTGATAAGGAATCTAATACCTGACTACAGCTTTTCACATGTCTTGCAAGTCACAGGGAGGGTGTTAAGATGTGTCAGCCTTGTAAGAGAGAGAAAGGAGATGGGAGGAAATTATAGGGGGATGTTAGGAAGGAAAAGGAGGTGTGTGTTAAGAAAGGAGAAGTGAAAGATAATGCAAAATGAAGACAAGCAGAGAAGGGCAGGTTGAGAAAAGGAGGGATTTGCTCCAGAGATGGGGTTAGAGGGATAGATAGAAGGGAAGGAGGGGAGATGGGTGGAGGGCCAGGTCAGAAGCTGTACAGGGAAGGGTGTTATATTTTCTTAAAATACAGATATTGGCATGCATTGGACTTGTCTTGGCTTTCTAGATAGACAGGTCTCAGTTAAAGGAAAAGGGAATGGGGTTCTGGACCCTGATAAAATGCATCTCATCTTTTGGTGCCTGAGCATTTGGCAGAATAGGCTCCTTTAAGGTGCAGGTCATTGTTGTCTGAAGCACAACTGTCTGCCTTGTGCTGTACTGCTAATTACCAGGGGAAAAAAGGGAGATAAATCCTGCCTGTAGCCTGGTGGAGAGCAGTAGAAGTAAATCCTGGCCCCGGTGTGCATAGCTTCCTGAAACTGTTTCAGTTTTCTGAGGTTTTTTTCTTATTACACATACATGAGCACTACACAACCAGGAAGAAAGCTCTTCTTCCCCAATCAAAAGCTGTTTTTTCCATCTCTCACAAGTGTGTTTATTATATCTGTCTGCTGCTCTGTACTGGGTTGAGGTGTGTGTTTTGATGTGCAAATGCAGCAGAGCTGCCTGCAATCTTTTCTTTCCCTTTCAGCATCTCATACTGCATGATGAGATGAAAGAGGTTAAGTGAATTAGGGATCTCCTAACCACAGCCTTTTGGAAATGTGAGACTGTTGGGAATGCACAGGGGGCCCTTCCCTCCATTTGTTCCCCCTCCTTCACATATGTACCCACAGAGCTTCAAATGCTGTATCAGATCTAGGGAGACCCATTAGGAAGTGAGCAACCAGCCAATACAGATGAACCAAGACACTTCTCCAAAGTGAGAAAATGTGCTACAAGGATTTCAGATCCCAAATCAATTGAGTCACTCGTGTGGAGGCACAAAAATGGAACCATATGTCATCTCAAAAACAAAATATTTGAGAATCAATTCTGGTTTTACCACTGCTGTCAAAGCTTGGCTTCCCAGTTTAGCTTTCCAATTCTTGCCAGGGATATTATTAGCCCTCTGCCACTGCTCAGGTGCTGCACTGATGGACAGGGCTATTGAAATAAAAGGGCTTTCTGACTGGAAAGGCAAAGTGAATAAAACAGCATGGTGGCAGGGCTGCAGGTGGCTTATACAAGTTTTTCAGCAAAATGAACAACAGTTTATTTTGGAGCAGCCAATAGAGTTTTGGCTGAATTGAGGTACTTTGATTGTCTTAGCACTTTTGAATCTTTTTTCTTTTAAATGTAAGTGCAATTTTAAAAAAGGCTCTTTGAAATGAGAAGTCAGAAGCTTTGTTATAAGAAAATGCCCATATGAGATCTTTTGGGTTTTTTATATGGAGTATATCAACGTTTTTAAGTGATACTTAGCTTTCCCTCTTTTGTAACATCTCAAAGCAATAAAAAGGCAGAATCAAGCAGATAACTGCACAGACATGTGTTGCTGGTTTTGGGTGCTCTGCTGACAATGAGATGTGAGGCTGTTCCTCAGAGAGGACAGCACCCAGCCAGGCTCACATGTGTCCACATGCAGCACCACAGCCCCTGGGCAGTGTGAGGAAATTGCCAGGGTAGCTTTCCAGTCAGCTTCTACCTTATGTTAAAAACATCTCTGATCTACATCAGTATCACAGACCTGAGTTTTAAGGTGAACTTATGAGGCAAGTCATGTAGTATGATGAATTTCTGACTTTGGAGTGCAGCTACCAGATCACCATCCAGTGAAAGAAACAGGACAACCATGCCTTCCCTCCAAAAAAGAGTCCCTGGGATGGAGATGTTGCAATGCCATGCATCCTACATTGGTCTTTCTAACTCAGAAGCTTACTAAGGCTCTCTTCTGGGGAGTAGAAACGAAATGTGTTTTATGGAGCAGGCTTTTATCACTTATCTATCTGGTCATTTCAATATAGTTTTGAGTAATTAAAATTTATAATGGAGCTCATTGGAATTGCTCTAGATTTCCACTAAGTCAAGGATCTGACTAATACAGGAATATTTCTTTTTTTCACAGTAAAACTAGAAACTCTGTCTCATGGCATGTTCTTCTAGTTCACTGAGTGGTTTTGTGAAACTGCTGTCAAACATGGTATTTATTAGGGTTGTGCACAAATACCTAACATTGTGAACACACTGCATACATACATTAATGTCACATTCAGGTGGCAAAACATTTATAACTGTCACCATTTTCCCTGTCTCTCTTCTTGCCTGTCTCCAAACACATAATCAGCCCTGCTCCTGGCTGATTGATGAGGTAGGTGGTTGATGGTCACATTTGTCCTCACATTGCTGTGCATTCTGCAGACTTCAGAGACAGAGGTGCACAGGGACTTTTGGTTCTGGGAGTGTTTACTATATGACAAGAACAATAATCCACTATTTGGAATGATAGTTGAAAAATACATGGTATGAAGTAACACCACCATGGTCTGTTGGTGGTGTTCTGGGGGAATTATTTGTTGGGCTGAGGTGGCCTTAGATAATTTGCTAGAGCATGTACTGGTATCCTCAGGAATTTGGGCCCTTCCATCCTGTTTGCTATGCAAATATCAATCCCTTCTGCTCTCCTTAGCAAAGATCAAGGAGTGCTTTCCATGAAAAGGTAACAGGTCCTGTGAGACCACAGACAGCTCCAAGGTTGTTCAATCTCCTACCCTGTCAGTCAGTGCATGGAGGCTGTTTAGACTGGTCATTTTCCATTAGCATGAGGTCATTTCTCAGAAAATCTCCCACAGCTGCCCCAGTTTGGTGTGGGCTTGTGAAATTATATCAGCAGCAGGACTGCTGATATGAGCCAAAGAAAAATCTGCTTCTACTGCTGCTGCCATCAGGCAAGCCTGTGCAAGGACAGGTCTTTCCTGCAAAAGCATGAATAGAAGCATGGGAAGTCAGGGAAGGAAATGAAGCCCTCTGGGGAGTGGGAACTGGGTGCTGGGACAGGGAGGCCCTCTGCAAACCTTAAAACAGACTTTAACTTAAAACTGGTTGAAAACTGAAAGCTGACTTTGGGAGAAAGCTGTGGCTAAGCACCTACAGGCTGTTCTGTGTCAGCAGCATTGCTAAAACAAGGTAAAGGCTCACTCTGTCCCATGCCATGTGTGGAAACCCTACCTGCTTACAGTGCTGTGGCCAAATAATGACTAAGTTCCCACTTTTTTTTTTTTAATTTGATGAGGTCAAATAGTCTCACATGCCAAGTTGGATCCTACCAGCTATTTTAGGTGAAGGAATGTGTTGCCAGAATCAGTCAGAGCTATGTATACTGGCTTTGGAAGCAGCTCCATGCTGTTTCCTGAAGTCTGACAGGTAAATGGCTTCACATCAAGCTCACCATAGTGAAATACAGCATGCTCTCTGTCACAGCTGCTGGGCACTTTGCACTTCTGACCTCCATCATCCTCCCAATTCCATCAGGTGTAACCCCATACAAATGTCACACTGGGAGCAGTCACCTGTATCCTGCAGTCACATCAAACATCCACGTGTGGTCCAGCCTTGGCCACAGTTCCCTGCCTGTCAAGTGACATCACTTCAAAAAGGTCTTAGAGCTCACATTCCCCATGAGCATGGTTAATACAGTGGTCCAGCAGCTGCCCTGCAGTTGCTTCTTCAACACAAAAACTCTTCGGGGAAAATGTTTTGAAAAGAGTGTATCTGACATTTTCATCAGGCTTGCTGTCCTCAGCCTGTGCAAAGACTCAGCTTTCTGAAGTTGTGCTTTTAGTGTCAGCCCACTCCACCACCAGCTGCTGGCCAGTGGATCCCACTGCCCTTGCTTAGGGTTTAGTATTTGAGGGTTTGTTAGAGTTCCTTTGGGCTCCAGGTTTGGCTCTGTTCCTGAATGTGGGAAGAACATGCTCCATTGCCTCTCCGTTACAAGCTGCAGTATGCTCATCTAGACCCTTGTGGTGCCTCTCTATCTGGTGTTCCAAGAAAACCCACATTGTCCTAAAGAAAATTCAATAAACTATCATCTTTAAGTAGCAATTTTGCATCTCTGGTTAGCCTTGTACATCAGTTATACCATTACAACACGTGACTATTTACATACACAAATACAGCAAACACACCTTCACATCTTCCACCAAGGTATCAGTGCACCATCATAAAAGCCATAGTCCTCTAATTTCAGGAGAAAAGTTATGTCAGTGTTGCTGAAATGGGAATCAGAAGGAAGGGGACTGATCACAGCACCACTTAACTTTCCCCCCTATCAGTAACTGCCTGGCAGCAGAAACTGGACCTATTCAGCTGAAAGAACAGATTGCCTCTCCAAACTGGGGCTTAATTAACCACCTGAACAAACTGCTAACTGCAGCATTCTTCTTTTATTCATCTTGTCCCATGATGATTGGACCTCTTCCTGGAAGTTATTTTTTTAGCCAAATATCATGAGATTCAGTACATGTAATTTGAAGAAGATGGGGTGTGATACAGGCACCAAGTAGCTGAGTCAATCTGTGAACAGTCAGTGATGTTTTGTGCAGTGATACTTTGAAAAGTAAATTCAAAGACACACCCACAAAACAGTGTTAGAAAATAGTTGTTTCCCTACAGCTGATCAATTGATTCCCTACATTGATGGAAATATTGAAGATTCCTAGTTGGAGCAACTGTTGAGTCCTGTAATATCTGATGCTAACCAGATAGCTTATATGGATTGAAGGCTATGTCCCATTTCTCTTCTGCTAGAAAAGACTTCTAAATTTGCCACATGAGAAGAATTTATTGGGAGGCATCTCAAGCTAGACTGGGCTTAATAGGTCCCTAAGACTTTTTTACCAAGCACATATTTGCTGGGATACTCCAGCTGTGGATGTGCTTTTCCTTTTTGCTGTGTGTAACATCTGTGCAGTGGGCTTTTGTTTGACTCTTTGGCAGTTTTCTTCTCCTTCCCCCAAGCTGCTTTGGCTGCTCACCCAGCTTTTTACCAAATTGCAAATTTATTTTCCTTCTGCTTTTGGCAGGCCCATATGTGGAACTGTCAAAATGTCACTGGCATCAATTGTGAAAGGTTAGTGCTACATTATATTCAGCGAGCTTATTAACACAGAAATGACTGGGTTTTGGAGAGGGGCAGGGAAGGACACGTGGGAATCCATTTTCCAGGCACCTGCTTTTTCTACTAAACATTTCTTCTTGTCACATATATATTTTCAGGAAGTGGTTGCCATCTGCATAGGAGAAAAGTCAGCTGGAGACCCCATGAAGAATGAGGCTGTTCTTTGTGAGATTCCAGAAAGCTGGGAGTGGGAGATGGAAAGGCAATGGGAGCGAGTCGGCCAAATTCATTTGAGTGTTGAATGACAACAGATGTTTATTTTCACCAATTCCAGTGACTAGAATGACAACAGATGTTTATTTTCACCAATCCAGTGACTAGAGACAAGATCACGCTGCAAAAATTGGGTCTGATGGAAACCCAGTGCCAAAGTGGGAGATTGTGGGTTCTTTGTTTTATGGTACCAGCTCAGCCCCATAAGAGTGATGATTTCCAACTGCTCTCCCCAAGTTTATAGGTGCCTGTATTTAGGTGAGAGCTACTGTTTTGCTTATTTACATCTCTGTGCTTTTTTTGGATTTAATCAGAATGAATTCCAAATCACCACTGAAAAAATTCCCACACTGCAGTTTTTATCTGTCCAAGGCCTTTTTAGGGCTTCTGGGGCTACCACTGCAGAGAACCTAACTGCCAGTCTTTAACATATTAATCTTCAAAATGACCTGGTGAGGTGAGATTTTTTCCAGTTTGTGAGAACTGAGGCACAGAAAGCCTGACTTTCTGTTTCTCTTGAGGAGGTGTGTGTCCCTGTTTTCTAGATGGTGTCCTGAAGCCACAGAGGTGTCCAACAAAACTGCAGAAAGTTCCATTCTCCAGCTGGGAATGGGGGTCTGGTGACATCCCCAGTGAGATGGGCATTGCAGTGGGAGTTGGAGCCCCATGGTCATGGGTGCCATTTCTCCAGGACCAGGCAGGAGAGGCCCCTCTTGGTCCTGACCCTGGGCTGCCTCCTGCAGGCTCCAGCATCCCTCCTGGAGAAAATCTGAGCTCAGAATCAAGGGTTTGGTCAATCAAGCAACCATCCCCCACCTCTTCCTTGTGCCAAGCAGAATTTTAATGTACTTAAAATTTCTCTTTTTAGCACACACAAAGAAAAAAGAAAAAAAATTAATAATCATCTATAAGAGATGTTCTTTTCAGACAAATGGGAAAGCATTCAATGCTGATATATATTTTCTCCCATATTTAAATGGTATCTATTTAAATGCAGATTTTCTGGTTTCATATGTGGAGCTTGGAAGAAACGCCTTTCAATTTAAATGTTAATAGAAGAGTAAACTTCAAAATCAAAATTTCTCCATAAGGGACAGTGTTTTTTCACAGCTCTAAATGTCTTTCTCTACTTCTTCCCTCCTTCTCCTTCATCCTCCTTCCTTTCTTCCTACACCTCAGCCCAGCCTCACTTGCATTAAATAGTCTTTTTAAAAAGAAGAATACATCTTTCAGAGTTCCTGAATGAAAATGTTTAATGCTGGGATCTGTGGAATGAATGTGTTCGAGCAGAGTGCTGGGGCACTGATAAAGCAGAGATACCATCCCTCCACCCCCAGCCTTTTTCATGCTGGCCATTTATCAAACGTGCTGCTCTCAATGCTTTGTGCTGGGATTATGCTCAGGCTCGTGCAGTGGTTGGGACAGGGGATGAAAAGGAAGGGAAAATCTTTAGCATAATATTTTAGTTGCTCCTGATTGTGAGCAAGGCTTTGGTGCTGGGACAGGCAGCAGGGGAGGGAAGTCAAATGCAAAGGGAAGAAGGAAAAACAAAGGTGCTGTTACCAAGTCTCTTTCTATATTACCCCTCCTGCTCCTCCTCTGCTCCATTGCTGCACGTCTCCATTTATCTTTGGGAGAAGCTTAGGGTAAATCTGCTTTTTACAAAAGACACTTAACACTGTCTGACAACTGGAGTTCTACATACAACTATGTTTTTTGCTTCTTGTCACGCTCCATTTCTCATCTTTAAGCTCTTCTTTAATTTTTCTCATCACTCTCTTCAGTTACCCATTTTTGCCCACTTTTCTTTCCTGACTGAAAGAAAAAGGAAAGAAAAAAAGTGGTTCTGGCTTTTCTTCTGCTTCCTTCTGGCCTTAATGAGCCTTATCCACCTTTGCAAGAAGTGGTTCAAGAGATAATAATTGAAGATTAAATCTTAATAAAATTCCATGTGATTATGTAGATACTGTGATGGTGACCAGCATATAAAAGCAGACTGTAACAGGGCAGAGCCTGCTTGCAGCAGAAGAGCAATTCTGTAAACTAAATTATAATGCAACTAACATATAGAATAGGTTATAGTGCTTTCTTTGTCCAGATTATTTTCATACAAATGTTACTGTATGTCATTATTGTCTGAATGCCTATGTAGAAAAAGTGGTAAACTGGCTTCCATGGCCCCCCTGGGAGACAGGAGAAAGTCTGATTTTCAGAGGAAAGCTTTGGAGCACTCAACCCTCCCAATGATTTCAGGGAAAGCAGAGCTCACTGGGCTCTTCCCTGATGCTCAGCTCCTTGCCCCGAGGTGTCTCTAGGTGCCTGTGACAGCCTGGCAGCAGGGCTGGGTGGGGAAGCTGGCCCTGGTGCCCTGCTCTGCACTGCACCTTGTGGGGGCATAAACAGAGTATTCAGTCTTAGTGTGGCAGAGCAGCACTTCTCACCAGCACTGAAAGCACTTTGCAGTGAAGGGAGTCACCTTTGCCCTGGACACAGAGCCCATCACACATTTCTTCCAGACCACTGGAGAATGCAGGGAAACTTCCATTTAGAAGTGGGCTTTCCACCTGGCCTCTCCCACTCCCACCAGGGGTGGAGGTGCTGGGAGCAGGGAGGTAGCTCCTGACATGCTCCAGGGAGGATGCCTCTGGTCAGGATAATGTGATGCTGAGGGACTGTGTTGTCCTTCCTCCCCATCAAGATCATACTTGTGCTGTGGTGGCTCCAGGTAAAGGTCACTTCCAATAAAAGATGACCATCATGAAGAAGTGTGTATTACCTGAGTTTTTCAAAAGTACAGGAAGGAAGAAAAATGAAAGAGGCACAGATTTGATGTCATAAAGTCCCAAAATCTTCATTGAAATTGAGCAGGAGCCATTTTATTTCAAATGCCTCAGATTTTTCAACACCTTCACAACCCATGGAAGCTGTGTAATAAAAAGCCTCTTGACTTGGTCACAACTGAGAAATGTTTGTTTTGTGTAGCCTCAACTAGCAAGAGCAGGACGGATTAAAGTTATGAATATGAAGAAGAGTGGCCAAAATTGCAGGTGCTTCAGACTTCCCTGTTTCTGAGGAGAGAGGGAAAAGAGGGATGAAAGGGTTGACTGGGCAAATGGCAAGTGTACTCTGCTGGGACCAAGGCTTGGAAATATTCCTAGATGATCATATATTGCAGTGCTGAAATCATGGGTAGTAAATCTGGAGAGAGAAAGACTCTGTAAGATCAGCTCTTGAACATCACTGGAGACATATAAATGATCAGCTTCAGGTAGTTTCCAATAAAATCTCCTCACCAGAACCAGAGAAGGAGAGGGAATGGTGTGCAGTAGTTAAGGTAGAATAGGTATGACAGAGTAGAGTAAAGTTGAGTTGGATGATGCTTTGGCATAGGCTCAGCTACTCTGGCCCACTAGATCAGGGGTTGTAAGGGCAAAACTTTTCTTTTCTTCCTCCCTGCTGTCACTCAGAGCTGAGTAGCAGCACAAGAGATACCAAAAATATCCTTTTTCTTCTCTGGCCAAAGCTTCTTTTTGAGTGTAATGAAAGTAGGATTGGAGCAAAAGGCTTAACCCTTCGATGGGGTGGTACTCCCAGCCATCTTTCTCCCAGGACATAAGTCTTGCACCTTCTACAGTGGAACTGCTTCAGATGTGTTAAATTCCTGCTGTACAAATGTCCCCTTTATGCACTGAACTGTCTAATATCCATATCATAAAGTCTCTTGAAGACAAATCCATCTTTTCACTCTCTTGAGACACTTTTTCCTCACCCTTTTCTGCCCTGTACTTAAACAAGCCTTGTTTCCTTTCTTCTCTAGTGCTTCCTTAAATCCCTCCCTTACCATCTAGGGGTTTTCTTTTGCCTCTTCTCTGCTTTACATGAGGAAAAGGCAAGAATAAAATCAGAACTTTTATTTGAGCTCTAGATAGTGCTTTCAGCCACTGCAGAATTTCCTGTAATTTTCCCCAAATAGTGGAGGAATTGCTTTCAGACAGTAACACCAGTATGTGACCTGGTCTGGGAGATCCCCTTTCCTCTGGTGCTTTATGACAGTTCACCAGAGATAAGAAATTGCAGTGTCATTTGGGGTTTGCTATTTGCCAGCATAAACCTCTGAAGGTGTCAGCCTTTGTAGAAGACATAACTTCATTCCTCCCTCGATGAACTATTCACCTGACTGAAATTGTAGGATTTCTTATGAAGGAAGGCAGACTGAAGTGCCAGCAGTGCATAGCTGGCACCTTCCTGTTGTGATTGTTTCTGTTTTAAATAACTGTAAGAACACTTAAGGACTCTGGTGGAGGAAATCCATACAGGTGACCTGTCCTTGCAAGAATAAATCAATGTCATGGTGTCCACTCTCCATACAGCCCCATCCTGAGGGACATGTTAACAAGCACAGACCACAGCCAGCTTGCAAAGATTCCTATCAGCTTTTCCATGTAGGTGAGTTCAGACGTTGCTGGCAATCAAACACTTAACAATCTATCACACAAATAACACTCTCTAGTCAACAGAAGGTGATGGGATTTTGTGGTTTAGGAGAAATTATGCATGTGTCCTATAAAGGCTATTGTACCTCTTGAGATATGAAGGCTCACTTCATCCTTGATGGAGCTGGTTTCCCTTCTGGAAAGAGCTGGTGAAGGTCTTCTGCTGTTCTTTCTCTCAGCTTTGAGAGAGTTGTGTTTTAGTGTATGTTTGTGTCATGTGTATTTCTGAGTCTCTCTGGTACAGATACTTACATTTAAATATAATCTACTGTTACTTTGGTTGAAGTGGGTTGTACTCACTGATACTGCATTAGAGTAATCTTTAAACTGGAGACTGGGTTGCCACATGATTCAGTGAAAGGCACTCAGAGATTTTAACAGTCTCAGGTAGACTAATACATATTTCTTTTCTTATCTCTTCATACCTGAAGTGCAAAGAAAAGATTAAAAACCCTCACCCTCTATTTGCCAACCTCATCCAAAATACAGTTTTAAGCTCTGCAGAGAGAATAGTGAGAGCCAGAAGATGCCACTCAAAATCACCTGCATTAACACTCACTTGTTCATTGTACCTGGGAGCTGCTAGAGCTGGCATTCAATAAAAGACATGTCTGTTCAATACTATCTTGCCCCCCCTGAAGTTTTGGGGTGAGATAAGAGAAGGGATTATGTCAGAGAAAGATACCTCTGTGCTGCTGATTCTTTATAAGAGAAGTAATTTAAACAAAGCTCAGTGAAATCTGGTAAATTGTGCTCCAGGGCTGTGTGCAGTTCTTGAACAATTTCCAATACATATATTTGTCTGGAAAAGGAAGAAAAATGAGTGATTTTGACTCTTTTCAAGTACAAATGTTCTCGATCCCTGGTAAAGACAAATCAAAGGGAATTTTGTACAGGAGGGTATAAGTGACCTGCAATGAAGGGTTATGCTAAAGAATTACACCATCCCTGTCTATTTCTACTTGTGACATTACTATATCCTAACATCTGTTCCTAGACGGGCACAGAAATACATTTGTGATTTCCTTTTCCATTTTCCCATTTGTTGGGACACCTCAGGAAAGAACTGTGTTATACTCAGAATGTTTTCTAAGCTGTTCTAGATATTCTGGATATAGACTTCAGGGTGCTTAGTCCCTGCAGACCTTCTACTATTAGGAGAAGGAAGGAGGCACATGTAGGATGGACTATCTGAAATATTATTTGCAGCAATATTGCACTTTCTGAGGGTCTGATAGCAAGCACTTAATTTGATTTGCTAGCAAACACTTGAGAACAAGTAGTTCTGAAAGCAAAAGCAGTGCTGTGTGGTTCAAGGGCTGTCCAGAAGTCCTGCTAATACAGATTTAATTATACACTCTCCACAAACTTTCCATGTAGCTGGGGGCATGTTGACTATTCTTGGCTTGGTTTCCCCATCTTTCAGAACAGTCTCATACAGTCCTTCCTGTATGTGTTGTGGGGTAAGAAATTTCTAGTTGTTTGGAGGTATTGTTAAATTCTGTGGAAAGGAATATAGATATCAACAGGAAGACTGAGCCCTTGCTTTAGAAAGATGACTTGCAATTTCAAGGAAGATAATGGAACATAAGAAGTCAAAAAGGAATATTGAAATTTTTGAAAAACAAAGCTGAATCAGAGCATATTATGTTTGCAACTGCTGGGGTGTGAAACTTCTTCCACAATGTGATAACCAGCATGAATTACTTTATTGCTCATAACAGATACAGATGGACAGATATCAGGGTGAAAGGAAGGACAGGGGCATTGCAAAGTGACAGAGAGAACCTTCCATCACATAAATGGAAATAAATGACTCTTAATCAGCTTGTCTGCCTTTCTTTATCTTCAGGAAACCTATGGAGTTAAGAAAACTAAAATGCTTTTAGGAAATGCAAGTTGGTTTATGAGAATCTATCTGTATTTTAAGGATGTTTTCTAAAATACTAATGTTTCTCTTCTCATCATGATTCACAAAACTAGTGGCTTTCAAATGCATAATTTCAACTTCCATCATGGGACTTGGATTACTCCATTCTTTGTCCCTTCTCCAATGTTATCAGTCATTGATAGAAGATAGAACAAGAAGTTTGTTGTTCCCAACCTACATGAATATGATACCTGTATTCCTTGCTTGATGATCCACATTGCTTTAGAGTCAGGATTTAGTTCCCTGTCTTTCACATGCAGCAGCACCTGTAGGAGTGCAAGATATGAAAAGAAGATATACACTCATAGCTTTTGTCAACATTAAAAAGAAAAAGGGATGAAAAAGGGGTTTCTAAAAAATGTGTGGAAAGATAGTATTGTATTTTCACCCACAAGTGATGTTGGTATCTATGTCCCCATAGTAAATCCTTGAAACTGGTAGTCATACAGGCAAAGCATTAAAAATTAACTTCTATATTATAGGTTATGGAATAAGCAATGTAATACATTCCTTACTTTCACCTTGTAGTACATTTCTAAAGGCTTGGTTTGCTAGATGGTGGGGAGGGTGAATTCAGTGTCCCTGCAATCTGTGCACTCTGTTACAGTGTGAGGACTTGGGATGGGTACCCAGGAGAGGATCAGCTGCAGGACCAGCTGAGCAATGCACACGAATGCACTGGGATGGGTTTGTCTGCTCTTGCAGCTCCCATTTGGCTCTATAGCAATCAACAATGCATTTTGCTGGCACAGTCACTCCTTCAGTTGATTGGTGTTGTCATGCCATGACCCTGAGATCCTATTACTCAGAGAGGTTTTCAAAAAGAGAAAGGATGTAGAGAGTTATTAATTTCATAGTCTAAAAATAAATAAAAGCAATTTCAGAAAAATGAACCAAACCCAGAATGTGCTCAAACGTCATAAAGCGGTGTTACACGACAGCATGACCCTTTTTACCTTTGCAGGATGCATTCAGGAAGGGTCTTAACAGTGCCAATCAAACTCAGACAAAACCCCATTAATTTGTACTGATGAGCTATTGTTTATTTATATGTCATGCCTCCACCCTAAATTAGCAGAACGAATTTAGATATTGCCTTGAATACACAATGCAAATCTTTGCTTTTCTTCTGTCCTTTCCATGTCAAGCACCACACCAACAAAGAGTAATCATCAAAAACCCCATTAATAGGGGTTGAGTCTGGGGAATATGGGCTCCTATTTCTCTAAATAGCCTGAGGGTGATGATTCATTTACATCCATTAAGTACTTTTCCACAAAATAGTCACTTTGAATAGACTTGATCCCAGCCAGTTTCATGTGGGCACTGCCAGGTGAGGAGTGCCAGGAAGATGCTGTTGGACAAGTGCAGGATGTTATTGAAACCAATTTTCCTACCCCCTTTCCCAGCACTGTTGTTTGCAAGAGTTCCCCTCAAGGAATGTTATGGTAGGACAAAAGCCAAATAGTTTCAAATAGAAAAGAAAGTTTATATTTTATTTGTTTCAGATAATCCCTAGTGGATGGACTTGTGTGGAGCAGATTTGCAATTGGCCTAAGCAGTGGCAATCTTAAACTAAGCTCACTGAATTTGTGAGAACTAAGAGTTCATGGAGAAGTTCAATTTGGATTTCTCTGTGTTAGAAAGGGAATTTCAGGCTCCATCAGCAAGAGAGGTTGAAGGAAACAAATGTCAAAATTTGGCCTAGAAATCTTGGTCCTGCTCCTATAAGTCTTCTGTTTAATAGCAAAATTCATACAGATTTTAGCAGGATAAACACCATTCCTGAGTTTGACATTCATGATGTGGGGATGCTTGTGATCCACTCTGGGGCCTGTGAAAACTGGGTGCATCAGCCAGGCTTTGGGGTAGATCTGAGGGGTTCTGGACCTCTTGCAGCTGAATAAATCTATTTAAGCTGAGCTCTTAAGAAGCAGGTTGTTAGGGTATGTTTCCATTAGGACAGGCAAATGGACTTACTTGGAGTCAGCAGTCACAAGTTAAATTGCAAGGGGTTTGTAGGGCTGACACAAAGAGCTATGCAGAACCTTGGACAGATGTGCTATGCTGCTGTGGAAGATGATATAGAAAACAGCAAATATTTTATGTTTTCATTTTCATATTGAGCCCAGGCCCTCATGGAGTGAAAAAGTAGGAAGACACTTAGCCATCAAAGATGCTTATTAACACTTACTGCTTGTTTTGGAAAGCACTCTGAGAAATTCCCAAGGAACAAAGACATTGCCTGGGGGGAAGTACAAGTTTCTGCAGAAATGTTTTTTTTTTTTTTTTTTTTTGAACCACNTTTTTTTTTTTTTTTTGCACTAGAGCTCCTTGAACATACTCAAATGTGGTGGGACAGTGACAAAACCTAAGATAAAAGTACTTATTTTAAGATGAGTATCTTGTTAAAAGGGCCTAGTCACTGGTAGGCTGAAGACCTGGTAATCTTTATGTTGTCAGAGAGACTCCTTGGAGAATCAGTGACAATCTACAGGAAAGAGTTACAGCTTCAAGGGAGGGGTTGTGTTCTACAACTTGATCTTGCACACAAGGTGCTATAATGAACATGGACCTGAGTAAACTGCCTTCAAGTCACTCTGTCCCAGCAAACCTATAGACTGTGTGGACACTTAGCATTTTGGATATGCTTTTATAAACTTCTAATGATGGTAATTTATCACTCTTCACAAAATTCATTGAATCTGTGCTGTGGGTATTGCTGATACTTTATCCACTGTGGGAAAAACATAAAAATATAAGAGAAACTGAGAAATAGTCAAAGGCCAGCCAAGGAGAAAAGCTGCCACAGAGACTGGTGGATGATTCAGAGTTTTCAAATCTTTCTCCTCTGTCATAAGCATTCTGTTTCTTGGAAAAAAAAAAAAAAGTTAAGTCATTGCTGTACAAAAAAAACCAAAAAGGGTTTCAAGAAGGAAACAAATGTTTAGAGAGTTATCTTGGCTGGAATTTTCTCTGTACATATACGCTTGACATATCAGTGCTTAAACTTTTTATGCATGCATTAAGGGGGGACAGGGAATAATCAAATGTTAGTGAAGATGCCCCCATCTGTTTCATTATCTGAGGGTGTGAAGATGCTCTTTAGCTCACATAGTCCTTGCTTTTTCAGTTGCCAGGTGGTCTCACTGCCCAGATTTCACATCCAAACCAACTGTGAAGGACTTTTTTTTCCCAGCACATGCAGAAAGAGGGTTCCCAGCAGTCCCATAGTCCCATCCTTTTTGCAGAAGGCAAATATGCAACATAGCCAGATCTTTATTTAAGGATTCCTATCACCCAGGACTTGGGGACCCTTTTCCTTTATTTATGAAATAAATGCAGGTTAGTCCCTGTCACCCACATCAGATGTACTCAGTCCCACTTGAAGAGCAAAAATGTTTTGCTCCAGTGCCCTGCCCTCCTCCTAGTGCTCCCTGGAGCAGTCAAAAATGTCCTCACCAAAAATCATCTGGCAAGGTCACCATCGAGGTACAGGAGAGGACAGTGA
Organism: Buphagus erythrorhynchus; assembly: GCA_013400855.1. Taxonomy (NCBI): domain Eukaryota; kingdom Metazoa; phylum Chordata; class Aves; order Passeriformes; family Sturnidae; genus Buphagus; species Buphagus erythrorhynchus. The sequence goes on along the minus strand of VZTT01036361.1, from coordinate 50,938 downwards.
TGTGTCCTCTGTCCCAGTTGTGTATCTGGAGTGCATTTGATGATGTCTTGCACCAGAGTATCCTCCAGGTGTGCTCGCTGTTCTGGAGGTACCACATTTTACTCCTAACACCACTGGATGCCATGACACAACTTCCACGTGGGAAGCTGTGGCCCAGAGGGGCTCAGTGACTTGCCCAAGATCACACAGAGGGTCAGAATTGAGGTGAATCCTCTGTCATGTCTGTGCTGGCACAAAGTGTTGAAACTTCTTTGTTGATCAGTTTGAGCAGGGACATCCTTTGGATGATGGGGAGTAATGGACAGAGATGAGCTGGCAGGATATAAACATATTGTGCTAGTGCCCAGAGAGTGGATTTATAGGCACAGCATTGCACTGAGGCCATTTTACAACTTCCAGCTCCTGAGCAAGCTGTCACAAGTCACTTGAGTGCATCTGCACTGAGTTTCAGCGTGTGGTAAAACAGTCACCTGCTCTCTCTTCCCCAGCCCAAGCTAGTGACAATTTATGGTTTGTCCTTGCTCTGAATCATCCTTACTTAAATCATCCCATCCCACCACACACTGAAGTCCTTGCAGATCAGTAGCATTTCGGATTAAGACTGTTCTGAACCCCTGGGGATGCTGATTTATCACTGTTCCCACTCATGGTGTTTTTCTGTGTTCCCCCCTGCAGATCTGCGCAGGATGACAGCTGGCTTCATGGGCATGGCCGTGGCCATCATCCTCTTTGGATGGATTATCGGCGTGCTGGGGTGCTGCTGGGATCGAGGCCTTATGCAGTATGTGGCAGGGCTTCTCTTCCTCATGGGAGGTAAGGATGGTGGTCTTTGAAGAAATACATTTTTCTTGTTATTGTTTTCCCTCTTTCCACACATCCCTCCTTTTCTAAGTCGGTGAAAATGTGTTTTTTTGGTCTGGACTCGGTTTCATTCTGAGCTCCTTCTGGTGCACATCAAGGATCACCCAGCCACAGATACATGTAACTTCCATCACAAAAGTTGTCTGGAGCATCTGTAAGTCATGGTAGTAGAAGGATAACCTGAGTTTTTAATTACAGTACTCCCTTGTTGGAAGTAACACTGTCAGTAAGCTCAGTAATAAAAATCCAAAGATTATGCAGATGTTATTCCCACCACTATCCTGTTTCACAGTAGGACACTTTGGTACCTAGAAACTGTGCTGAGAGTTATAATCTATATTTATTACTCATCAGTTGTTCTTGAGTTGAATGTAGCCTTTAGTTTATATCTCTCTTTCTTTGCTGTACCCATGAAGAGCATTCTCTGTTTTCCTTTTCCCACTCTACATATATTTTCATATAGACTTCTCTCTGTAAGAACAATTATCAATCCAGCAGCCCTTTCTGCCACCTGTTCCTGTTTGTACTTGCCTTTCTCAAATATGGATGAGAAGGACCATTCCTTAACAACATCTAGTCAATGCCTTGTGTAAGTGGTGTGATGGTTTCCTTCCCCTGCTGGTAATTCCTTGCCTGAAGTATTTTATGGTTGTATTTGCTTTTTTCATGCTGCATCACATTGGAGATGTGCCCACAGTCATCCTGCAGTTGGATGAGACATGCAGGCCTTTCTCCACCTTTGTACTTTTCTACTGATGCTCTCCCAGTTCACAGCAGAGGTTTTGTTTATTATTCCCCAGGTACATGCCCTGACACTCTATGCTTTTGAACTTCTTCCCATTCTACTATACCAGCCCTAAAGGTCATCCAACATTTCCCACGTAATGTACCAGCCTTCCTTACTAGAGATGCCATCTGAATTTCTGTTAGCAGCAAATTTCAAGGCACAGTTACTTGAAATGAAGGGTGTGAGAGTCAAGTCCCAAACACAGTGCTGGGTGAATGTCTCAAAGTGAGCACCACTACTGTTCTCTCTTTTCTCTGCTGGTGATTTTTGTTGAGCTGGGCTTTTGCCCTCCAGGCAGATCATCACTTCAGTGCATTTTATCATCTGTTTATCTCTACTGTAGTGTGACACAGATCAGTGTGTGACATAGAGGAACGATTCTGTAGTCCCAGAAGAGGAGTTAAGTGCTGGAGTAACAAGTATTTATGTTCTAGTGATGTCGTGCTGGTGACATTAGACACATCAGTTCTCTCTGTCCCCACAAACACATTTGAAATCTGCTAGGACCTTGTGCAAGCACACACTGGTCTTCGTGGGCATGTCTGTAAATGGTTTATTGTGGGTGTCAAAACATTATAGGTGATGGTTTTCCAGATGAGCTTGGTGTTTCTTATTTATTTAAAAGCTAAGTTTGCACAGGGGCCAGTTGGCTCTGATCTGCTCAGATATATGTGTGATATTTAACTTACTACAGCACAACATTCAGATTAAAACATTTAGAGTATACTAAATAAATACAGAGAACTTAAATTTATTAGAAACTAGCTATGTCTTGTTTACTATTCAGAAATTATCATTATATGTGGTTTGGTTTCCAGTGCAGCTGCAGAGATTACCTTTTGGCTCAATGTTATTTGTGAGTGATTTGAAAGATGACTGATAAAGTTTTCAGGTGAAAAGAGATTCAGTTTTAACCGTGTGTAGGGGAATGGGTCACTCACAGCTCACAAAGCCATCTTTTGGTGTGCTCAAACAGCAAACATTTCAGTGGAGACAGAGCCAAGGTCATGCAACTGGGAACAGCCTCAGTCATCCCCATGGAACAAGCTGCTCCCTCTCAGAGAGCAGTGGCTCTGAAAAGGTCTCTGGAATTGTGAGTGATGGGATCATCCAGCTGCACAGGAGCTCTCAGTGCAATGCAGCTGCTAAATGTGTTATTTTTTTATGGAATATGCAATGAGACCGTGAGGTGGGGTTATCTCTGGGCTAAGCAAAGCTATTTCTGGACATCCTAATCAGCTGTCAATGCTAAAGGAGGGTGGGGAAAGAATGGAAGAGGTTTGCAGAAGAGCTATAAAAATGACTTGTGGTTTGAAAAACAAGAAAAAGACAGCATGCCACAAAAAGCCAATTGCTTGAAACTGTTTAACAGAAGGTTTATAATTGACTTGAACACAGAGTGGAAGTACCTATGCAGTGAGAAGCTATCTGATAGTAGCATGCTATTTGCATAGACAAAATAATAACCAGATCCAGCAGTTGGAAACCGAAACTAATTGAAATGAGAGGCACCAGATTATTTTATCTGCCAAATTCTGTCAAGATGTGTAATATTATAAATAAAGATATGCTGGAAGGAGATCAAACTTGTTTTCTGCTTCAGTGCAGACACGTGGATCAGTATAACCCAAAGGTTACTCTCTTTCTTGTTTTGTACAAGTCAATAGCAACTGCTATACTGATTTCTTTTAACAGCAAATGGGCATAAAGTAACATCTACAAACTGAAGCAGTCAGTTAATAAAATACACAACTAGAGCCATCTAATCAAAAAGTCAGTAGCTATCAATGTTTTCAGACTGTATCCTGTGTTCCACAGTCATTTCTTTCACAGACAATGAGTCTTAATTTAAACTTTTTATGGCTGGACGATGTTTGAATACAAAAATGTTGCTTCTGTCATGCCATAAATGCTGTCAACATTTTACTGTACTGTTTCTTAAAATGCATGGAGCCAGAGTGTCTCTTAGTTTTGCCTAACTTTTTCTCAGGTCCAATAATGGGAAAACTGCTTTGGAAGGTTTCTGCCATCTGACCTCATTGCAGCTGAGAGGAGGCTGTGTTCAATTGGAAATCTAACCTTCCTTTCCATTTTCAACATCACTTGTCTTGGCTATGTTTGTAGCATTTGTTCAGTTTTTATTTCTAGACAAATAGCTCTTTTGCAATGCTTAAACATTGCCAGCTTAACATTTTTATGGGGTTTGTCCCTTACTGCCCACAGTTCTTTGAACAGGAAATCTCAACAGAGCACTGAGAAGTGTGCTACAATAATCTAATAAGACCAGACATGGTTTGCTTGGACCTCTGGTTCTTTATTATATTTACCAAACAGTCCTCTTGCTAACCCATGTGGCAGTGCCTCATAAGGACTTGCTTTACTTTGCTTGATCTAATTTCTCAAGCAAATTGCTGAAAAAAGTCATTTACGAAATGCAGGCCATTATTTGCTTTTTAGCTCATCCGGAATCCAGGACATGTAAACTGTGATTTAGAGTCTGTTTTACACTGCTATTCTGCATGTTTTGTAACAAGCTAAAAATTATTAATAATTCATCTTTTCTGTTTAGTCCAAATGTATCTGTATCAACAGCAATCACAGCCCCTTTACAGCTTCCACAGTTCTTTTCTATAGTTTTTGGTATTTTTTGTACCATTTATACTTGGATACCTTATCTTGAATGACAGTATTTCCCTGACCACAGTAGGATATTTTTTTCAGTCCCTCATTTTCTACAGAGCAAGATGGATACTGTAAATCATGTTTAGGACTTTTTATCTCATTTTGCTTGATGGTACTGTTGCACAGCCTCCTGTACCCAGAATTACACTATCTGTTGTCATTACATTCCAGTATTGTCAGTATCATTTTACCCTGCAAGGTGGGAGAGTTTCCTTTTTTGAGAGTTTCTCCATTTGGAATGGTGCTCTTAAATTTCACTGTGATTAGTTCATTCTATTCATCATGCTTAAGACTGTTTAATTCTATTGCAAAAGTGGGTCATACTCAAATTATACATGACTCCAAGCACATCCTCTTGCAGGTTCTTGTGTTTTCTCTTCATGCAAATTACTGAATATCTGTGCACCAGTAAAAACTCCAACCAGTAATTTTTTAATTTTGTAACAATTTCTGGAATCTTAGGAGCATCCATAACACTATTTCCGAATGTCAGAGTCCTGTGGCAAGCATGATGTTTTCATGCTTATAAAGTACCTAGTCTAACAGGAATTCAGTTAAACATCTACTTGAGGAAATGCATGTGGAATATTTTATACATTGTGTTTTGACCAAAGCAACTTTATTTGCACCAAAAGTATGCCTTTGCTTTTTCAAGTCTAGATGTGCCACCTCACCAGTTCCCAGGAGCTGATGCTCACATATTCTGGTTTTAAGCAGTTCTTTTGAATGTATTCAAATCCTTTAGTTGTTTGGGATTATTATCATGGCAAACCTGTCAATTCTTTTGGTTGGTGTCTTCACTCTCTCAACATCTAATTTAGCCAATATTGTCAAGGTCAAATGTCAGTTCCAGCTCCAAAGAGCTGAGATGCTACAAATTGGCAAACTGGTAACTCTACCAGGGCAAATTCCATTGCCTTCAGGAATCCCTTCTTTCAGTTCTCTGTCAAGTTGTTTGTGAATATTTCCTGTATCATGATCAGCAAACAAGCTGATCCATCTAACCCTAGGTTTTTCTACCTGCTCTCCAGCACATTCATCCATAGGATTTTCTTGTTTCAGCATCTCAGATTCTGCTTTGGTTTGCAGTCATGCAAACCCAACCTCACCACATTTTCTGTTACTGTGCTTGCTTTATAAAATCGTCTTTTAAAGACAATCTCTGATGTTTTCCCAGGTTAGCTGATTTCAGTCAGCTGTTTTGAAATATCGTGTGCCTTGCATTATTTCTAATTTGAGGGGAGGGCTGACTTCGTACCTAAATGCTTCAAAGCCCTTTTCCTCCTCATCAGTGCCTGCTGTTGGGAAAGTGGGGTGGCTGCCTCCTGGTGGCATGATCCAGTGTTTTGGCTGTGATTTCATCCTCCCCCTCCCTGCCTTGTGCACCTCCCTGCTGAACTGCTGTCTATTTTCCCAGCTGGAAATACAAAATGGCACTTCCAATATCATGTTCTGGTACTCTCTTCAGCACACAATTATCCCTGGCCAAAGCTACATCACTTGCCTCTGTAAATGTATTAAAAGACTGACAAAGAATGACGTTTTATCATCCTTATCAGAGCTCTGTCCTTCAGCTGCACATCCATGTATTTTCCTTTTGTAAGTCTGTAATTTGTACTGAGAACACATTTCAGTGAAATAGTTAGGGGTTTTACTTCATGCCTAACGAGGCAGCCCTTCAGGGAGAGACTTCTGCGTTGTCTTATTTTGTTCCAAATTTACTGCAAATGAATGCAATAAATCATCTCTGCACTTGTTTACTGTTTTACCTGTTCTCTTCACTCTTGTCAGGTCTCTGCCAGTTTTGTCTTGTGACATACACTTTAGGATGACTTTAGGGTTTTTCCCCCATTGGTTAACAATTTCCTTAGAGAAGCATGTAATTTTACTAGCCTTGCAAATACTCATTATTCTTTGCAAAGTCAAGTGAGTTTCTTGCTGTAACCTTGCTTTGAGCCAATTAGAAATTTTACCATTAATAATTCAGTCTCTAATTAGTCTATTTGGAAATTATTCCAGCTGTTAAATGCCCTCATATGTGATTTAGCTTCACCATGCAGATCTGTAATAAAATGATCTGGAGTCTCATATAGCAGCTCATTTCTTGTCTTTGCCTAGTGATATTTTTACATGAGGTACTGGGCTTGAAACTTTGCTTGGGAGTCTGAAACTTCCTTTTCTACTGGTGCTGAAAGGCCTGGAAGTCATGCTGTACACATATAGTAATATTATGGAGTTCTGGCCTGATTTTTTGTTCTAGCATTTGCTTTCAAAAACATCAGGAATTTCTTTCATCCTCTCCTTCTCCCTCCTTGCCAGTGATGATCTGCCAGACTGGGGGTTTCAAGTGCCATTTGCCAGCTCCACTTTTGCCACTGATTTGTGTTTCTTCTGACCCCCTCTAAGAGTGTTGCAGAGGCACTACTCTTTCTAGCCCATCCATACTCAGAGGACCTAGGTCAGGGTTAGAAAAGCTTCAAATCTTTCCTACAGCAGAGGTGATCACCTATTCTTTCCAATTCTGGCTGCTGCAGTATAGATAAGCAGGCAGGAAAGATATGTGAGAGAGAATAAAAAATTACATTATGCAGGTGTATTGCCATAATGCTTTATTTCAGATACGCAAGAGAGAATGTTTATTAAAGAAATAAAGAAAAACCCACTTATGTACATTATGAATATGTTCCTTTTTTTAAATTTTAAACCAGGGAGAAATAGCTTTTAATAAGTAATTTAGTAATTTCCAGCCTTCTCAGAAATGTTTCCAAAATAATGCTTTTCTATCCTCACAGCCAGAGGATGGACTGGCCATTTAGACTGGGTCACCTTCTCGTGGCCCAGCTGTGCCACGCTTCATGCAGGGCTGTCACAAGGTGCCAGCAGCGATGAGGACACACCCAGGGCCATCAGCTGTCACTGCATGACAGGAGCTGTGCCCAGGAGCTGCCTCCCAGCCAGGTTGGGATGCCAACCTCATGATGAAGTGGCTCCAAACAGGTCTTGGGAGCCCGTGCAGCAGGGCTGTCAGTGTAGCTGTGCTGCACCACCCGTATCCTCTCCACTCCCACCTCCACAGAGAGCCTTGTCCTCCAAATCCCAGAGCCTCTGTGCTGTGCATGTGTTGGGAGATGACAACAGAGGCATCTGTGTATTTGCAGCCATGGATTGTTGCCAGCTGTTGAGTCATTTGAGTCTCAAATTTGACTCACTGTACTTTGAAAATAGCGCGTAGCGGTACAAAATAAGGGTGTTTATTCTACACGACTGTGGTCCTGCCATCTCAAAATAATCGTTCCACTGCTGAATAATTTAGCAAAAATGGAGCAATTTAATGCAGCAAGTGTAAGGCAAAGCTCTGTGACTGACATCTCCTATGCAGTTATGAAGTACCTTCATAGTAGATGCCAAGAGAAAGCAAAGAGAAAGATAAACAAAAGGAGAAAAGTAAGAGCCATTCTTTGGAATTCATTGGGAAATGTGATATGTCCCACAGGGCACCTAGGATTTCTATTTCTCATTAATAAGCAAGGTCTCTACCCATTCTTCAAAATGTTTACTTGTGGTGACAAGATCAACCACAACACTGAATATGGAAGGTATTTCCAATGATTGTATCTATTTTTTTTCATTTATACAACATTATTCTTTGGAAGTTCAGTTTCTTGTGCTTCTACCAAAAAAGAAGGAATAGTTTTAGAAAGTTTGCATCAATTATTTTTTCCCTATGGAAAAGCAAGTGTAAATGAACATGTGTGTGCACAAGTGTATGCAGACAGATCTTAAACAGCAGCATGTGATCTTTAGAAAAACCAAGATCTGCAGTAAGTTACTGGAACGTGAACTGTGAAGCTTGGGATAAATACGGTTTTCACAAAGGCATAAAACCTTTGGCCACTTTGAAGAGTATAATTCAAAAAAAGTTGGAAGACTGGAAAAAAAAAAGAGATACCAATCATGTTTTATTCGGGAGCTACTAAATTAATGATGACTGCTGAGGAGCTTAAAAATAGGCAAAACTCCCTACAGACCACTGTGAGAACTTATTTACATGGACTGACCTCCAGATGGAGACAAAGGCTGGTTTGTATAAAGAGATGCCATAAATGGGTTATGAAAGTCTCTGAGACCACCTCAGCACAACAAAATGATTCCCCCCTCTGCTGTGCCTCCCCCACCACACACGTGAACACTCTGCTCCTACTTGTGCTTTTGGTTAAATATTGCATTATGCTCTAAAGTGATTTAAGGCTTTGAGTTGAAATAAGCTTGAGTTAATGTACAGCATTAATAGGCTTTAAATGTTTAAACCTCTCAAAAGCTCTTGATTGTTTAAAACCCTCAAACACAAGACAAGGGTGTTGTGAAAGGCAGAAAAGGAGCTGATGAGGGTCTTTTTGGACCTGTGAGGAGAAGCAGAGCTCAGAGCAGTCACACAGGCTTTGTGCCCATCAGGAATGTAACAAGGCCAAGAGCATTCATATTCAGTAAATAAGAGTCAACCTGTTTCTAAAAAAGGCCTTTTTCATCACTTTTAAGGATTTGTCCCTCTTTATGGGGAGTGGCCAAGGAAACTGGGGTTCTTAACTGTGGAGAAAAGCAGGCTCAGGAGAGATTTTAATCCTCTTTACAACTTCCTGACAGGAAATTGTAGCTTTGAAGGAGTTGGTCTCTTCTCCACAGCGATAGAACAAGAGGAAATGGCCTCAAATTGTACCAGGGAAGCTTTAGATTGGATAATAGGAAAATCCTCTGCACCAAAAGGGTGGTCAAGCATTGGAACAGGCTGCCCAGAGGAGGGGTCACCATCCCTGGAGGCTTCCAAGAGATGTGTAGATGTGGCACTCAGGAACATGGTTTAGTGGTGGATTTGGCAGTGCTGGGTTAAACGGTTGGACTTAATGATCTCAGAGATCTTTTCTAACCTAAGCAATCCTATGATTCCTTTAAAACACCTCTCCCTGCACAGTTTGTGGTGTCCCTCACAGACCTGGTTGAAGGTCATGTTCCTTGGTCCCATTTTAGGCCAGGTTTCTGGAGTCTGAAGTGTGGCTTTTCTTCCCTTATGTCTTTCAAAACTAGGAACTGATAGCTACATGTGCAGACATGGATGGATATGGGTTCACTGTTCATACACACGTCCTGATATGGGATAACTTCTTCATCCAGACCACTGAACCACAAGTAATCAGCCTTTAGAAACTGTTATCATTTGCCTTTTGAATGCTATCTAATTTCCTATTTTCACTAAAAAAACCCAAATATTTAGGAGATCACCCAGGCAGACATACATCCCCTTTGCCATCTTTTGGGGTTAATACAACGACAAGATGGCCTGTCGAGCATTTCCCAGCTAGAAAGAAGTTGCTCAGCTTAAAAGGCAGAGCTGGGGGTCTGTGTTACATCTTCTGGTACTTCTCTCTGCTCTCTGGCACACCAACAACACATTTTGCATTTATTTATTTATGCTGGCACTCATTTTGAAAACGCAATAGGAGACTTTCTGGAAATATGAAAGATCACCCACTTTCACAATACAGACTGGTGTGTGTCACTGCATATGAGAAACTGAAATATTCTTTTATAATTTCATGTTATATTATTCCTCAAGGGGAATCATAGCTCTCATTGACAGCATAAGTTCAAATGCAGAGTTATATCTTTTGTCTCATAGAATATTATTTTCACTTGATGCAATTTTTTTCAGTACCTTGGGAATATATCTGATTCTCTAGGTGAATACTGGCACACCTGGCATTGAAAGGTTGAGACCTAAGAGTTAACATCTCCTTAAGAAAACAGGGGTGGGATATAGATGTGTTTTTTGCAAGTCAATAACACAACTGTACTGCAAAATGCAATCATTTGGAAATATTGTTCTTTGGGTCTTTTTTTCCCCCTGGAAGGAAAGGCTCAACAAGAGAATTCATTGTCAACTCCATAGCATTTGATCTCCATGGAAACATTATCAGCTGACTTCAAAGTCAACCTTCAAATATGTTGTGGGTTTTTTTTTTCCTATGGCTTATTTCTGATGCTCCTAGATGTGCACTTGCAGGCTGTGGGGGAAGAAATACCAACACAATTCCACCAGCCTTGTACCTGATCACAGAAGGGCACTGGCACTTAGGAGAAGAAGAGAAAAAGCTTCTTTAATGAGGTGCAGAGATTTTATAGTCTGGAGCAAAAGACAGGGCAAGTAGTGCATGCACACCTCTAAACTCATTGTTTTTCTGTCCTAGCTTAAATCTGTCTCCCTCAACTTGGTGTGCAGTAAATTAAGGAGTCAGCTCTGTCTGGCTTTTCAGCAAGAACTGTTCATATTCCTCTGTGTGTTCATTTTAAGTCAGCTATACTGACTTGTAATTTCTCCTTCACCAGGATGGGAGGTACTGGCAGAAGCATCAGTACCCTCTAAAGTTACCAAAACAGACAGCTTAGTGTAGTTTGTGAAGGGCATGCAATCAAGTCACTTCTCAGGGATGTCAGTAGGTCTTTGAGGGGCTGACAGAAGGTAAAAAAAAGTAGAAATAAACCAGAGGAGACAGATTCTGTAGAAATACAAAAGACTTTCCCACCCACAGCCCTGGAAAACAAGTTCTGTGTGTTTTAAAATTCAGTGGTTGTCCCATATCCTTTAGTAATGTCACTAGGTCTTTGATCTGTTGCTGGCTTCTGAATTCCAGTGGCAAGATGCACCAAAGCCAAAGGAAGACAATGAAAACAAAACTGGCATTTATTATTGGGTTGGTATTTTTAAAAGGAAATTTTGCTGAGTTGTTTGCATGCCTAGCATAAAAGAGGAAAGACTGCTCATGCAACAGAAGGAAGATTAATACTGGCATATTTGCTAGACAGAAAGAAAACCTTACAGAGGGAATGGGGAGGAAATTTCTGTGTGTGGAAGATCTTTTTGTTTGTGAAATGAAGAGGCTGAATTCGCTTTAGATTCACTTTCTTGGCTCCTCAGGTTGTCAGCTTAGAAAACAACATTCCCCTTGGGCAAATCACTGCCACACTCGCTTGGTCTAATCTGCCTGGACAGAGCCCAACTGGACACTGGAAACTGCATTTAAAAAGCAACTGGACTTGGAAAAAATCTATAAATGAGTAGGGCCTTCCTCATTTCTGCCCAACCTGGCTCTTCCAGGGCATACAGAGATCAGTCATGCCAATGTACTTGTGTGGGCTACAGAGGATGGGCAGGTATTTCCTCTGCAACAGGAAAGGAGATTTCAGCATGATCCTTTAGGGCTGCACAGGGTCAGTCCAGTTTGTTGCTTGCAAGCATTTATGTGAATGATGTAAACTTCATAGGGGTGCCCTGCACTAAGTGGTTCTTGTTGGCCAGAAAAAAATTGCATTTTATTTTGATTTCTGACTATTCTATCCCAGTAACTGTATCAGCACATATAGAAAGGATTTTTCTGTTCCTAACAGGTCAACTCAGGGGAACAGCAATATAGCCCAGAGACTTTTGCAGTAAAGATCCTGAAAGCTGTACAAGTGAAGAGTTCTTTAGTCACTTGACAAAAATGAACAGACAGGCTTTTCTCCAGCACCTAAACGGGGAAATAACCAAATCAGGCAGCCACCACCATCATCCCAAGCTCCCAATGACTTCTTTAGTACTGCCTTCAGCAAACAAAAGAATTAAAAAGGCATTTGACTAACTGTCCTTTTAGACCTGAAAGTATTCCCTCTGGAAGTATTTATAGTGACACACAATAGGCAATATGGAAGAAGGCTGCATTGAATTTACTTGTGCTGTACCTGTTCTCCAGTCTCACTTGTCTTGAAGAACTTTTATCAGTAGACTTTTCTGCAATTTAGGATTTCCTGCAAAAGAAAGATTACATTAATCCTCTGAGATTCCTTCTGAGACATGTCCAACTTTTTGACTGGAAGAAAATGGTCTTACATACTTAGAGGTGTAATGACCTCATTACTAAAAACCAGATGCAATGTGGTGCTCAGATTCCTCATGCTGCAGAACATGTCCTGTGACAAGGCAAACCCAACCTGACTCCACAAGTTTCCCTTCAGCTCTGACAAATGCCTAAGGTGGGAAACACCTGGCTAAGGTACAGCTTGATACTAAACTTCATCTGAGGTGTGATGGAGTCACTTGAGTTTGTTCAGACCTCCAGTGCCTCTTTCTGTTTAATCTTTTGCCCTCTGCCTGGGTCATGCTGTGAGCTCCACGCTGCAGCAGATGAAAGAACCTGCCAGAAGCCTCTGTCTGTTGCCAAGTATGGTGCTTGCCAGCACATGGATGGGATAGTTTTTCTAACCTCGGATTAGAATTTTTCTTCATTTTGACACTGAGGTCCTTTCTTTCCTTCCTGCTCCAGTAAAATCAGAATAATACCACAGTACTACAACTGGCACATTTTTTGATGTCTCCTGTGTTGTGGCTGCAAGTTCATGTCCTCTTATGTTTGCTTAATGGCTGTAATCAACCCACTTTATTATTGCTAGGTTATTTTGGTTGGGTCATAGGAATCACCATTGCTAAAGTACTCAGAAGTTTATTCACTCAGGCTTTGATCTGAAAGCTTTCTTCTCTCCCTAGTCCATCAAACCATGGTGCCTTTAGCTAAGTAGTGTTGCTTTTGCCTAACATGCCAACTCACAGCTTCAGAGAGTGCTTGCTCATTGCTGTAGCTCACAGGCTGTGGCTGTGCACAGCAGGGGTGTCCACTCCCTGTGAAGTCCCATGCCCCAAGGGGTATGGAAATGTCACCATGTGCAAATGTGCAGTGTGAAATATGGACTGACACTTGTGTCAGCAGAGCAAACTGGAGTTCAGCCCTCAGCTGCTGTAACATTGCTCCTATACATGAAATACTGATTTATACAAGCCTAAGCATTAAGCATTTGGGGTTGTGGCTGAGGACACACAATCCTCTGGTGCCATAAGGCATTACAGCTTGTGCAGGCACACAGGACAGTGACATGCAGCAGGCTCACAGCTCTGGCGTGCACTGGGCACCTCTGGCACCTTGTGAGGCAGGAGGCCAAAGGCCAAATGCAAACCACATTCTCAGAGTGGCTATAATGCAATATCACAACAGATCCTGCAGTTTATCTGGTCCATGGTATAAGATAAAAATGCATTAAGTCCCAACCCAGGTGGGGATGTAATCTCACAAGGACACTGCACTAAATCTCCATCACCCAGTCAGATTTATCCTTCCATCTCTGCTTTTTTCATAAGGGCAATTTTCCAGTAAACCCCTTGCTATTCTGCAGCCTATTGGTGATGCTGCAAGCTGCTTCTGCTGGAACAGTACATAATTAAGCAATAATTTATATTCTATGCATGTATGCACAGAGCAATAAAGTGTTCTCAAGAACTGCGTGCTGCTGAGGCGTTTAATCCATGCACAGAAGGAGTTTACTGCAAAGCTGCTCCCTCCCTCCAAAAGGCTTTTGTCATCACTGTGCTGGGAGGGAATTCGCTGTATTCTTTAATAATTTCATTTGATTGGGATATAATTTAAATAGTTAACGCTGCACACTCCACTTTAGGATCAGACGTAATTTTATTTGTTTGTTTGATGTACCTTGAAAATAGTAAAAGCTAGTAGGGCAGAGAGAAAGTAAAGATAATGTTTCACTTGTGAGATTTTTTTTTTCTCCCATAGCCCTGTAATAAAAGAAAGTGATGATAATTAAGTAAACAGCTCTCCTTTCAAAGACATTAGTGGTCACAAGAAGCTACTAGAAATACTTTAAAAGGCAGAGATTTACATTTATTTGAAAACTGCATGGTTTCAAAGGACATCTTAAAATCCATACCTTTGCGGTTCTCTTTTTATCTACTAATTTATAAGTAATACTTGACATTTTTATGTGTTTAAAAAAATAACAGAAGGCAAGAAGAAACGGTTTTTGGGGTTGTTTACTTTGTACATCTGACAGCACAGTTTGTGAGTCATTTCTGTCGGTTGTGGAGGGAAGGGAGAGAATGAACATCATTCTGTCAGATGCCAAGGAAGTGATTTCCAAATCATGAGACAAATGCTATGTAAGAGGAGGGTCTCAGAGATGGGCTTGGTGCCCAGATCATTTTAATTACTGGCTTTTTGGATTTCCCATGCCTTCAAATTGGTGATGTCTCCTTCAGGTTCCAGTCAGACACCTCATCTCTAATAATAAGGACAAGGATGTTTAGGTGAAGCTCCCATCAGCAGGATCTGTTTCTGCCCTAGCACCACAAAAGTTCCCCTTCATCTGCAGTGCATCCAAGAAAGGCACCAGTTCTTGTCACAAAACACCACAGACCCTGGGAAATCCCTCAAGCTCTATCACTCTGGAAGTCCAGCCAGGTCTGTGGGCGAAGGACGTGGCTTCTGACATGGTTCAAGGGGATACTAGCATCAGGGAAAATTCAAACAGATTTGCTATGGATGATTTGAGCCTGTTTGTGTTTAAATCAGTTCACTCACAAGCAGTTTTGGTCTCCCCTGGAGGTGAGGTTTAAAAACTGTGGAGACATTGCAGAGCCTCACATAGCTGGGCTGATTGGAAAGAAAGGGACATTTACAAAAAAGAAAAAATAATTCCTTGCAGCAGAGGCCCATGGCACTGCTTGATATAATCATGCTTGAAAACAGCTACAGCAAAAGGCTCTGACTCATAATCCACATGGCATTGGACTTTGACCAGCACTGATATCACCTTTCCCTGCCATCCCTCTTCTGCCCCTGCAGCAAAGATGGTAGGACCCAAATCTTATATACATATATAGCAAATAACTTCATCTCTGTCCTAAAAAACCTTCTAATCTAAATGAAAGGTACATTCAGTGTAATGTTTAATGTTATTCTGTAATATATAAGAAAGACAGGCACAAGATAACCAAGAGGTATTTAATAGCTCAGGTTCTCAAACCACTGATGATCATCAGCCCATTAGCAGGACAGGCTCTGTCAGAACCAGGCCAAGATGAAAGGAGGCTACCTGACAAGGAGTCAGGATGGAGGTTTGACTACATGTCAAACAGCAGCTTCTGTGGCACAGACACAGCTTTACATGAAATTTCATCTCTCACCTGATTGAAGCATTTTGCAGTGACATGTGAATTACCTGTCAAAAATCCCACTGTCGCCTTGTCTCATTCATTAGGTTTCACTTAGGAGGAAAATGTCTAAATCTCAGCACAAAGAACTTTGTGAGTTCTGCTCCCCCCAGCTGCTGAAGGAGATGGCCTTTATCTCCCTGTGCAGCTCATGTACCAGAGAGCTCTTATTGTCACCTGTCATTCACATTTTGTGCATCAGGGCCATGGCTGGACCACCAGCCTTCAGGTCTGGTCATCTGCTTGGACCACAGCTATGGGGAGTGTTTTTCACAACGAAATTAAAGTTTATATCAATGCAGTTTCCAGGGGATCTGGGGCATTAGTGCACATGTAGTAAAAACCTGAGAGGAAACTGCCTAAGAGTTCAGTGTGACTTCTGGGGAGAAAAATGGTTGTACGGCTGGAAATGTTCATGACTTCCTGCAGTCCTGCTGCCTCTGAAGCACTGTGTCCATAGTGTAGAGTGTCATGGGCAGGAGCCACAGCCTCCCTCCTCCTGCCACCTCAGCTCCATGTCTTACCTGGACTACCAGAGGCTTCATTTCCAGCGGTAAGATCAGGTTCTGCATCCCCTTTATCCATGGCTCTTTCACTACAGTAGCCAACAACTGTGCAATTTGCAAGGATGTTCTTTTGTGTTATGAGATAGGAACCTTACTCGGTTTTCATCAGCAGCCTTCCTGGTGAGAGGTCAGATTAACCATAGGTGGGAACTTCCTTGCTTGGCTGAGCACAAGCAACATATAGGACTCATAAAATGGCCATAAAGATTTTTCTAGGTGGCATAAAATGGCATTTTTTGTGTCTGCAATGAACAGTGCTAGAGAGACAGATAATTGTGTTGTACAAGAAACCCTGCAGAAGCACAGGGGAGTGACAGGCTGAGGATTGTACTCTGCACTCTGTGACATTGTACATGGCAGTCGTTATTTGTCACCATGGGTTAGCACATTCTCCAGAAAGGGGAAAGGCTTTTTTTAGAGAAGTCTCATGCTCGTGATTTGCTTAGCTCTCTAGTGTTGTTACTTGCTCTTCTTTGTTGTCCCTTTGTTAAGGGGCAGAATACCCTCAGCAAGGTGGAGTGCCAATACATTGGGCACTGTTCAAATACAAAGAGTAAGCAACACTCATTGCACTGAAGAGCTTGTGATCAAAACAGCCAAGACAAAGCATGAAAGCACAGGGAATATTTGAAATCCAAAGTTATTTCCTTCCCTTTTGTACTTAGAAAATGCAGCTTCAGTCTGGCCACACAGATTTTCCCACCCACCTCTCTTAGCAATCTTACGTTTTTAGAGAGATGAAATTATCATGTTCTTACTAGCAAAGAAAGGCCTTCCTTGTCGTTTTCTAACCACAACCATTTGAAATGAGCCACAGAGCTCAGTTCAGAGCACAGTGCCTCTGAGGCATCATTTTTTTTCCCTGATCCCACAATATACTAGTCATTCTGACATAGAACACAGGGAACAACCACATTCTTGTCAGATGTCTTCATATTGCTGAATAACCTAAGTAACATAGTAAAACATGGAAAGAACATGTGGTTTCTAATCAAACAACCTGATTTTTGACTAATGGATTGTGGGAGGGAGATCTCCCCTTTTATCCTACCCTGTGCTTTGAAGTAGTGTAGGACATCTTCAAAGACAACTCCAGAGCCTGGGATCTCATGAGGCTTTTTCAAGAATCCAGATCACTGATTGCAGATTGATGGGGTGCTGGTGGGAGGCAAGAAGGCTGTTTTGAATGAAATAGGCATAGTACCTAGTGCAGCAGCTCACTGGTACCCAGTGGCACTCCCATAAAATGAGTATTCATGAATATCCTGGGCCATCTGGCAGCTGTACATGGCATTAGGGGGAGCATCTGACCTTTACAGCAGAGACTATCTACAAGTGACATTCCAAAATACAGTGGAGAAAGGAGAATCAGACACAGCAGTGATCAGAAGAAGGAACAGAGAGAGAACCATGACATTGGTCTCACAGCAGATTCATGATAGAGATTTGCCTGTAGATTCAATGCCTATGTGATGTTCCTATTAATTAAAGGAGGTGGGTAGAGTGGAAAGTCCACACATTTTGGTGATGTGTGTACGTTCCTGCAAATGCTCCCAGTTTCTGAACCAAATTCCACGTGAATTCACCAAATAATCTTACCTCTGTGTTCAGAGTGAGGAGTGCCAAACTCATTTACTCAATAATCAAAGCAGCAGAGAAACAATAGCAGAAGTGTTGCAGAAAAGAAGCAGAGCCAGGGGCAGGAAGGAGTAGAAGGAAGCAAGGGCACCAGGATCTTCCCATGAAACTAGGCTGACTGTGACTGCTTTGGAAGATTGTGCTGGTTTAGAGATGGGACCAGGAAGAAGAGATTCCTCAGCAGCAGCTGTAAGTGAAGAGATGCAGGATGTGCTGTGCAGGTAGCACACATCACACATCACTGATCCCTGCATGAACAGGTGAGATACACACAGCACTGACCATGTGTGTCCTGTAGCATGAGTCCTGTGGGCTGCCTTCTGTGCCCAGGGCTCTCCAGGCATTCAGAGAGGCCCACAAAGGGAGGAATTAGAGAGGAAAAATAAAGTGCCAGCTTCATGCTGGCTTGAGTCATTATCTCTTGTGGCAGGTGCGCAGCATCTGTATCTCTCCATTATTTGGTGTGTGGGTGGCAATTGTGACATTTCAGGAGCTCAGAGTTTAGCTTTGATGAAGCTGGAGGCCAAAGATCAAAATTAGACTCATCTGGGTGGGATAAGGTTCAGCCTCATCTGATACATGTGTCTTTCCATAACACCGCCTGACAGAGTTATGAAGTTTCTCCTCACAGTGTTCTCAGGAAGAAATAAATTAAATATTGCTGCAGAGATGGAAAACAAGAACAGGATATTTTGAAGATTTCAGCAACATGGCAGAGGGCATCTGGATTGAAAGTGGAGTCATGCAGAGAGCAGAATTTGAGTTTTGTGAAGGATTTAAAGATTTTTAAAGTTATATTTGAAAGGAGACTGTATAATGAAAACTTCTGTGTTTTGATATAAGAAAAGCATGAAGAAAATCTCCCACATAAGTTCAAATGTACATTTCAACAGAGCCAGAATATGTCAAGTATATTGAAATATTAAATAAAGTCTATCACTGAAAAATCAGAATGAAACAAAAAATTCAAGGTTATTTTCCCTCCCCAAAATGTCAAAACAGGATTATTCACTCTGTATTTGTCTAAAGCAAAGTTTCAGAAAAATCAATGGTTCCATGTAGCATTCTGGTTCCCAAGGGAGTGCTCATAATGAAAAAATGTTCCTCTAGCAGTTTCTCCATACAGCTCTGTTCAGCAGCAGATCAATATTCAAGGCTCTGGTGGCACTCAGTTCTTTCCCCACGGAGCCTCCAGACTAAGCCACTCCATACAAACCTCTTCCCTCAGGCACCTCCTCACTGCTTGCACCAGCTCTTCTCGGGCAGCTTGGAAAGGGGTATCTCTATCACTTTTCTAACTTCTCTTTGTTTGTTTTTTTTTCCCTCCCTCCTTCTCCCCTTCCCGCTCTCCTCCAGGAACCTTCTGCATCATTTCACTGTGCACGTGCGTGGCCGGAATCAACTTTGAGCTGTCCCGCTACCCGCGCTACCTGTACGGACTTCCCGACGACATCAGCCATGGCTATGGCTGGTCCATGTTCTGTGCGTGGGGGGGCCTGGGCCTCACTCTCATCTCTGGCTTCTTCTGCACTCTGGCCCCTTCTGTCCAACCTGTCCCCAGGACCAACTGCCCCAAATCCAGACCTGAGAATGGGACAGTGTGCTAGAACGAATAGCAGATGAATACACACACACACACACAGACGTATATATATATATGCCTATGTATGCCTATACATGCATATATATGTATATATAATTATATCTATATATAAAATCTCAAGTTAATGCCAGTGCCAAGGTAGAGCTGAGTCCAACATGGCACTCACATCTCCACTGGACTCTGTGTTGCTTCATTCTTTCTCACAGTGATGGGAAAGCTTTTCTCTCACGTGGCTCTTCCATCCAACTCCTAACTTCAGCATCATACCTTAGAGGTCAAATGAACCTACAGTTGCACCTACCTACTGCCATTTGGGAGGGGGAACAGGGGATCCATGTGGGGAATCTGGAACCAGAATCTGTACAGGACATGGTGGGGGCAGAGGCGTGGGGGGGATGACACAAAAAGCGTGTCCATTGCAGCCAGAATGGAAAATGCAAACAGCAAGCAAAGGAACAAACTAAGCATTTGAGCCACTTCAACAACGTACCTCCTCAAGGCCATTATCAGAAACCCACCCACGTCCTTTTTCTTTCTTAAAACAAAATGACAGAAACCTGTTGTGTCATTGGTTTTGGGGTTTTGTTGGGTTTTTCCCCTCCTTAAAATGAAGAAAACAAAATGGACAGAATGTGTGAGGAAGAGTAGAAAAGCATTTTCTCTTTGCCTGCCAAACTCTAGAGAGAAGCAAACAAGTGAAAATAATAATAATTAATAATAATAATAATAATAAACATCTAAGAGAATAAAACCAGAAAACAATAAAAATCTCCAAGAGGACATCTCAGCGGACTTTCCAACAATGCGGTTTTAATCTTCCAGCTGCCTTACATCCAGGCTTACAACTGAGGCTGAACTGCTAATGTAAACGCAGCAGAAGGCCTTCTGAAAATGCTGTGATACATGTGTGTATTACTTTTTTCTTCCCTCTTACTTTAATTATTTTTTTTAACAAAAAGAAAAATTCGAAACCTTGCAGTGTGATTGTCCACTAAACCATCCATGCTGTGTTTGTGGCCCAAGACTGAGGCACCGCAACGGCAGAAGTGTGAGGAAAGGCATCAGGTCTGAGACAGCGCCTCTTCCCTGGTGGATTTCAGCAGGATTTTTGGTTTTTTCATGGAGCTTCCAAGAGTTCAGGATGGTGGATCCAGGGGAAGACTGACCAAGGAGAAGGGAGGTGGGGGGAGGCCTGGTAGCTATTCTTCCCAGGCATTTGCTGGAATGGGATTTCATCAAGTTTCCGGTTTGGATGTTTGAGACAACTGGGCAAAAGCCATTGTGGAGGAGGAGAAGGGAGCTAATTTCTGTAGAAGAGAAGTAAGAGATGCCTCTCATTGTGTTCATGTATGCCAAATAAGACCTTCCCACATCTTGTCTTTGGAAACTGCCCCGGTTCACTGGACATCTCCTCTCTCCATCTGGGAGAACTGTGTACAGATGGACGTGAAAGGGTCAGATGCAGAGAACAGAGATCCATTTCCCATGAGCTTCAGCATTGTATGATATAACTGTGAATCTGCAAATGGAACTCTCTCTCTTTTTTTGGTCTTTCTCTTTTTCCTGCTACTCCTCTTCCTATTGTCTCTTTTTTCCTTCCCTCTGCTCTTCCCATTATTCAGGTCATAGGTCCCAGAAGAGCTAAAGGAACAGCTAAGTTTGGAGAGGTGGGTGAATGCCATTAGAGGAAGAAAAGCATTTTGGCTGTGAGGACAATGGGTCCTTGCAGGGTACCAGTGGCTGAGGGGAAGGTGGGGAAGAAGGGCCAAGGGTGTAGCCAAAAGGACTCTGAAGAAGGATGACTGAATTGCCATGTGTAAGAGTGAGGGCACCACTGATAAATATGCAGGCAAAGGGAGACAGGGCAAAGAAAAAAGGTCTCCCCAAAACCAATCCAACCCAACATGCTCTTAATTCAGGGATAGTACCAGCAATCCTTTCTTACATGCTAGCTGCATGATCTCAGTCCTCATTAGTCAATAAGAAGTCATCCTCTCCATCTAAAATATCTCACTAGGAGAAGGAGCCTGTGCCTGCTGCACAGAAATGCAGGCATAAATTTTCAGGTCATGCCATTTACACAGCTGGCAAGAAAGAGTATTGCTTGGTTTAAAAATATCCAGCTAACAAATAATTCTTACACATGTATTAACAGTGCTCAAAGAAATGAAGTTTCTGGAGAGCATGTTGGAGTAGAGTAGATTTGGGTTTCATCCATTCTTGCTCAACCACCTAGCTTTTGTTTTCTGCTGTCTACAGATTCCCCAAACATGCCAATGCCAGCTGCTAAGTCAGTGTGTTTCCATTGAAGTGCCATCCCTGTCAACTGAAGCTTCACAATTTCATTTTCCATTAGATGTGACCAGAGAAATTACTTATTTATTCGAGTTGAAAATGCAAGCCTTTTGAAGAAGCTTCCTTTTTAAACAGATTGGTTTATTTATTTTTTTCTGGGAAGGTTTTCAAATAGAGTGGTTTTGAAAAGTTTTGAAATCATTTGACTGTGCAAGTGCCTACTTGGTAAGGAGGTTGATGAATTATCATTGAACAGAAGAAGGAAATTTAAAACAAAAACAGCCTTGGAGAGCTAAATGAAAGCTGAATGCAGAAAACCAATAACTGGAAACCAAAAAAGACCTATAAAAATTGTTCATTTCTTCAAAGCATGAAAAATTTTGAAAAAACTTCTTGGTAAGAAATTATTAGGAAAATTACAGCTGTTTAATTCAAACAGCTTTGAATGCAAACTTTCTTCCTCCTCTGCAGTGCTGGATGTGATAGGAAAGGTGTTTCATGTAAATACAGATATCTGGAGTGACACAGGTAAACCAGAGTCACAGAGGTCCCTATCTGGAGCCTACCATTGGCCCTGTGGCAGCAGTGATGATGTATCCTTGTGTGGTCCATGAATGCTCACAGGGTGTATTCTACAGATACAGTTTTGAAAGAGGTATAGCAGTAAGATTTTAAAAAATGAAAGTATTTTTGCTGTTTGATGGATTTTCAAAGGTTTCCTTTTTTTCTGCAGCTGGCGTAAAACCAGTTTTGCCTTGATGAAGTATTCTCTGATGGTGTTGGTTTACAAGCTGTATATAAGCCTGTGTGTCTGTCTGTGTGTGGCAGTGGTGGAAGAGGGCTATGGTTATTTTTATTTACAACAGAAAAGTGTTGCCCCTGAATCTTTGGGCCAGTTTTGTGATTTTCCACTTGCTCTAGCATAGGGTCTGTAAGGCCTGTGTGGCTGTGAAGCATCCTAAAAGCTGTGGGAAGGTCTGAAGCAGCAGGTGATCATGTCACCTTGATCTGCAGCTGGATCCCCAAAAGCCCATTTGTCCAAACACCAGTTCATTGCTTTAAGTAAAGGCAGAAGCCCTATGGGAGATTGTGAATTTCCCTCTGTGCTTCTCAAAGAACTGGGAGGAGTCCCATGTGCTTCCATAGCCCCACCACACCTTCTGTGTGCTCAGACTTGTCTTTAGAGCAGGGTTGATCCAGAATACATCCACATGCAAATCTGTGATGGTTAGTGTCCCCATCTCTCCTGAGCTGAAGCACACTCACAGCTAATCTGAATTTCTGTATTTTGGGGGAGGCTTTCAAGCATCTTTCTGAACAGAGATTGAAGCTTTCTGACTAGTGTGTGGTTTCTTAGTTGGAGAGCAGCTAATTAGAAATCTGTTATCAGTGATCCCAGCATTAAGGGGCTTGACCCTGTCCCTCAGATCTGCTCTGGCCAAGTGCCTAAGCATGTGCTTTACTTGGAGCATGTGACTAATCCCCTTAACTTTGGTTGACTATTCATATGCTTAAAGTCAAGGATGTGCTTTCCTGGATGACATTCAGCTTCCTGCAGAGTCCAGCCCACGCTCTTTTCCCATCCTTCCCCTGTAGATAAGGTGACACTCTGTCCTAGCCTGAGCAACCAGTATGTTCTTGGTCTCCCTTTCTGTGAGGTGGAAATCAGGATCCATATTTGGCAGGCCCTTTCCCACATGTAGCCTTTCAGCTGCACTTCTGGGACAACACCTCTCTATGCTCCAGAGACCACAGAGCCATTAGAGTGCAGTGAGAGCAGATATCCTGAAACACCCATCCTAAGGATGCAGGATGAATTGGCCCAACCCACTGTGATCTGCAGGCTGAGGTTTTGTGTGTAGTGACTCAATTGTGTTGCCCTGTGACTGTAACAAGTCATCTGCAGGGGTTCTGCTGTCCACCCCTGCTGGGACACTGTACATGTGGAGGGGCTACGTGGCAGGAGCCCATGCGCCCTGTGTCCTATGTGCCCTACAGGACACCTCCTTCTTCGAGCTAAAGCTGTTTGTGTGTTAAATTTCCTGACCCATATTAGCCACCTGTATATATCATCAATCCCTTCTTCCTCTCTGCAAACACACAACTGATCTTTCCTCATCTAAATAGTACAGTCCCTCCAGTTCTTTTTCTAGTTGGGCTTTCTTTTCTTCTACCCCCGGGACAGTCACAAATGTGGATCACAAACCACCAGTGACCAGAGAAATTTCTTTGAAATATTCCTTTTGAAAAATTGTCATTACTTTTTAAAATGTTATTCCAGCTGCAATAACAAATGAAAGGGAGAAAAAAGCATCCTCAGAGTCCTCTAGAAAGAGGATCCTCATCCTCCCAGGACTGAACTGTAGGAGTGAAGGTATTCTGTTTTCCTGTAGATGCAAGTCATTTGGGACCATTTTTAGCTATGACACGTTAGCTGTGTAGTTCAATGGATGGTGAATAAAGCAAAGTTGGTGAAGGAGGGGATTGATGTGCAGGGGCTATCTCAGATTCCCAAGCATTCCTGGAAGACTGTGTCTCCATGGCTGTCCATTTACCCACTGTGCAGCACCTCTGGATCAGGCTCATCCCTGGAGCTCCACTGATAAGCAGAGCTCAGAAGAAAATCACTGTAATCTGTCCTTAATTCTTGAGCGCCACGCTAACTGCCAGCAGCAAAAGGGAGGGAAAATAATATGTTACCAAGTATAGCTTAAATAAAGTCATGCATTATTCGGGCTCTTTCTTCTCTGTTTCTCCACATAGGCCTAGAAGGGCTACAGGAGTGCTCAGGCACATTTGCACAAACCACCACTGCATTTTCTTGCCCCCAGGTTTCCCACTCCTTCATGGTCCACACCTCTGTGCTCATCCAGCCAGCAAGGGAAGACTCAAGGTGAAAATCTGAGACAGCTCTGAATGTTTGCCAGGTACCAACGACAGATAAAGAGTTAAAAATGGGCATGAAACACAAACAGCATGTAAAGATTAACAACAGATGAATTTCCAAGGTGAGGAACCAAAGTTCAAAAAAAGCCTTGATTGCTAACTCCAGGCCAGATCCATAAAATCTTGATTCTGCCAGTCTAAGGTGAAAACTCAAAAACCAGGGCTTAGCTCAAAACTTATAGTCCACTGTTTCCAGTCATATAGTCCACTGTATTCCAGCCAGAAATATAATGCAACTATTCCACAGGCTGTTGAGGCTCATAGAAAGCTCAGGTGCCTTAGAAAATATTTTAGTTCTGTCTTGGTTAACACCAAAAATGAAATATGTGCTTACACACGATATCTCTTCTTTGGCTTTAGAAAGTCATCAGATGCTACCTCCCCTCCCTCCCTCCCATCCCCCAGTTCAGCTCAAGGTTTCCATCCTGTATGCCCCACTAACACCCCAATCATACAGCCTTCTTCAGAGCCATAATTATAGATTTTAACATTTTGACAACAAATGCTGCTGGTGCCAGGGGGCTCTGACAAGCTCAGTGCTGACATCAGTTGGAGAACTGGAGTCTGATACAGTGCTGTCAATTTTTATTGCAGTACACCTTGCACAAGTTTAGGATTTAACTTGAGAAAGAGTCTGGATGACTGCCTCAATATAGGCCACAAGAGGGAAATTAAATTCTGGTCACCCCTAGTAAAGCACTCCAGAATCACAGATCAATTGTCCTTCTCTTGCTCAGGAAGACTTTCAATGAAAATATCAGTCTCAGATAGGTTATCTCCAGGGGAAAGTGGGAGAGTGAAAAAAAGGAGACACAATAGCAGTTGCTTCAAAATTGGTAGAATTCTGTGAGGATAATCCAATGTCACCCTCAGCATCAGCAGCAGGAATTGTCAGTCCCTTCTAGGACTGCACTTTTAT
This sequence comes from Buphagus erythrorhynchus, assembly GCA_013400855.1. NCBI lineage: Eukaryota > Metazoa > Chordata > Aves > Passeriformes > Sturnidae > Buphagus > Buphagus erythrorhynchus. The sequence goes on along the minus strand of VZTT01036361.1, from coordinate 25,558 downwards.
GTTCTTCCTTCACTGATTAACACTCCTGCACAGTGGCAAAAAGTGACATCCAAAGTTTTCTTGCATAGGGTGTGTACATTCTCATTCTCGCTCCCTTCTTTCCTTAAAACACACACATGTGCACATCCCACATGATGTGGATGCCAGGAACCTGTAAAGGTGTCCTATATAGAGAGAAAATACATAGCAAAATGCAGCATAGTTGTTCTCCATTCTTTTCTACTTAACTCAGGAGTTGCAATGCAATTCAGATGCCATCCATGTCCCTGTTAGCTTGTGCATGCAGATCACATGCAAACTCTGCTGGAGATGCATGAGGAAGCACAATATAACTGGGATAAATTTGGTATTTTCCATCAGAAAGTATCTGGATATTTAAGGAAGAGATGCCAATGTATCCCCTCCAAATCAGAAATGTTTTTGATCCCCTGGTGTAACAATCCCACGGTGCCATGGCAGGACACTCCTGAGCCTGCAGAGGGCTTGTGCAGGCTGTTGGCAGCATCAAGAGTGTGGTTAAAGCTGCTGGGCACAGCAGGGACCTTCACACCCCCTGGGTCTGAGCCCTACCTGTGGCAGCAGGACACAGGAATATCTCTGTAAAGGCAGTTCCTTGTTACTGTGCCAGCGGGTCAGAAATACTCAAGCAGCAATAGTGATTCTGCAGTAGGTGAGATAAAAAGTAAAGCCTCCAAAAACCTGTGGTTTTGCCCCAGTTTCAAAATGATGTAGACTCCAAGGAGTGTGAATCAGTCATGGCTTAGTCTCCTGGGGCCAGATACACAAAACAGCTTCAGCATCCAATTCCTCTTTAGACAGTGAATAAAACACTAAATGCTTTTGGTGCCTACTTTTTTTTTTTTTTAAACTTATGCACTCCTAATTTGCTTAAGCTCTCATGATGTTTTATCTCAAGAAGAGTTTTCTTCTGGCTGTAGAGCATAAGGCTGTATTTTTTTTACAAAGGGTCATTCATTAACAATATAGATCATAAGAAAAAGGTTCGAGTAATCAGAACAACAAAAGTGCAGCCTTAGACTGTTCAGTTAGAGTGTACTGAATTATTTATAACTCCTGGGCACCAACAGCAATCACAGATATCTAATTTAAACTGTTACTATTTTTACTTGGCAATTTCCATCACTTAACTTGTTTATATCTATGTATTTGTGGTTTGATCTTTTGCAGGACAAAATTTCCCCTACTTACACAGAAAAGCGTATTTAGGAACTTTTGAAAGTATTTTTATGCAGTTACTTTATTTTGAAGCATTTTGAGGCCTCGTATGACAGACTTTACAACTTTCAAAACTGTAAACTGTATTAAAAGGGGCTTGAACTTTCAGTTCTTTCTCAAGTAAAATTCTCTTTGATCACAGGTCACTGAGATCAAGGAGAAATTTGCTTCATTAGAAGATGTAAGACTGGGTCCTATTTATGTGTATATGTGATGAGAGGACTTAGGTAAGGGGACTGCACTTCTATGTCAGCCTACTTAAGGATCTTTTGCATAGATGTTGGAAAAGTCACTGCTAAGTCACTCCAACTTTCTACCAATCTCTTTTTGTAAAAAAACAACCAATATACTTGTGTGTGGCTGGAATAAATCATTACTAAATCTTGCCCATAGGCTGACACACATATACTTGTATAGATGTGTATATTTGTATATATATTTGTAAATTTATGAAAAATGCCCATATCTTCATGGTTGCCTGAAATAACCTGAGGTTGATGTACAGAATTTCAGGCAAAGGACTGTTTCTTTTTCACAATCCTCATGTATCTCAGATTTAAACCAAAACAAACTAAAAAGTACTATTTCCCAGGAAAATCCTCATTTTGCCATTGCACCAGTTGAGGAGGGGTACCACACTTAGGTCAGCAGCACGCACATCCACACACGTACATCCAGTCAAAGGACTGGGTCTCAAGGGCTTTTTTAAGGAAAAGAAATGGACTGAAAAGGCAATGGTAGAATTTCTCTTCAGCATTAGCTCTCTCAATTGATTCTCTTGTCCTTTATCAGGAGGCCCTTTGTACAGATGCTGTTCTCTTTAGGTGTATGTTTGGGAGGAGCTCCTTTGTGGATGACACTGAGCCACCAAAAAGCCAGGATTTTCTGACCTGCCTTTGTCCCCATTAACCTTAGACACTTCACTGAGTTCATGATGTTAATGGGCTCCTCTCCCTTGGCTTCTTGTACAGGTAGTGAAGAGAGACTGTTGCTTACAGGTGGTGACCTTGCAAAACTGAGATCTAAGCTTCAGGAGCTCCTTCTTGCTTCATGCAATGATAACTCACCTGTCTTGGGTGACCCCAAGATCTTAAAAGATTTAAATCCTGAGTGAGGATTCACCTCACCTGGGTGAGGTGAATCAGGTACCTAGTGCAGAAGAGCATCCATCTGGAGATCAGCCGTGTCTGTGTGCTTCGGGTGCATGGCCTGGGCTCACCTGTGAAACACAGGTTTTAATTGTGAAAGCCTGTTAGAACAAAAGGAGATGTTCACAACAGCCTTCCCCTCCCAAACTGCAACATGACTGCAAAGGATAGGGCTTGTCCCAACCCCTGGAAATAGCATTTGAGGTGAGTGCCTTGTGGTGGCCTCCAGGCACAGACCACTGTGCTGGAGGTCAGAGGTCTTTGGTCTGAACTCTTCACCTTTCTCTGCCAGTCCTGGGCCTTGCTGAAGCAGTTCAAAGAGTGAATTTACATCTTAAACATTTGAACAGCTGAGCTGTTCAAGGTTACTTCTCTTGCTTTATCCCCAAACTGGCCTGGAAAAGTCATCTAGCTGGTAGTGATAATAAAAAATTCTCCTCCAAGATACAGTCTGGATAGTTTCATATTATTTTTTTCAGTTTTAATAACTGCTTTACAAACAGCTTACATGGAGATTAAAGAGATTGCAATTTCATCCCTTATTGTTGGGATTATAGTTTGTCCTCAGAAAAACCAAACTGAGAACTCAACAAGAGGATGAGCTGTGGCTGTATTATTCAGAAATCTGCTCTGACAAGGCTGAACATACGTCTCCATCTCATGGTGAGAGTGTCTCAGAGACAAAATTTGGAATTGCATATTGATAGCGAGTCTATCTAGAAGGACCAGCAATTTAATCTAGTATTAGAATTTTGGAACTCTTGTACAGTCTCATATATTACCTGAATAAAACAAACACAGTCAGAGGAGTGGGAAAATTAAACTGATCTCTGAAAACTCTAAGGCTAATGAACTTTGGATCTTGTGCCAATGTATGATCACTACTATTTGTTTCTACAGCTAAATTTAAGTCAGTGACTTGACAATCTTCACCCATCTCTCAGAACAACTTTATTTTTAAAAATACTGTAAAGGTTTTGATAAGAGGGACTTCAGCTGACCTGCAGGGAACTGTAAAATGAAGATTCAATACTGTGTACTAGTACTTAAGGAAAGATTTTAATTAGAAAGTGGAAGATAAAGCTGAGTTCCAGGGATCAAGTGTTATTTTTCAGCATGGTACTACCTTGCCCAAGCTGTAGTGTATCATCCTGACATTCTTCTCCTGTTCCCCCTTTCCCTTTTTTGAGGAGTAAGATATATATCTCTGTCTCCCTCTCTTCCTCCCTGTGTGTGAGACTACAGACATGCTTCCTGTAAAGACATTTTTTTCTAAATTTCATTCCATACCAGCTCTTGCATATGTGACTGTTTTGTTATTTGAGATGTCTGTGAAAAAGAAATAAAGGCTTTAAGAGTGAACTCTGGAAATGAGGAGGAGCTTGAGAATATATCAAATTTAAGGATGCAGCACCATTTTCTGCAAGATTTTTCAGAATGTTCCTAAACTCTCATTATCACTCTCCTGCCCTCCCTTTCTGTGAGAGGGATGAGGAATGTACTGGGATGTGGGACTCTCAAAGGTTGCTCTTTAAACTGTTGACTCACTGTGTCCCACAAGGATTTTGCAGGTTTTTCAGAGTTTTAGTGTCAAAGAAAATCTCCTTTTAAGAGGTGATAAAGTCAATGCACAATATCACATAGGAGGAGGTTCTCAAGGGTGACTCCATACCAGCTTGTCTTTGTTTCCCATTCTTTCCAACAGTCCTGCTTGTCCAGCCATGCTGGGTTCACTTTGCCAAGGTGTGGCTTGCCAAGAGGGGCCTGCCTGACCTCTCATCCCCATGACACACTTGGATAATCTTGGATAACTTTCCACTTTCTCTCAAAAAGACTCATCTCACCTCCTAATGAAAGCTATAACCACTCCTGTGACCCTGCCACAGGGGGAGAATGCCCAAGGTCCATGGGACAGAGCAATGCCTGGTAAGGAAGGAGAATGGCTGGAGCTCTCAGGCCATCAGAGCTCCAGTGTCACCTTCCCCTGCAAGCTCCCCTGCTGCTCATGAACCTCTCAGCCAGTTCAGCACGTGGGTCTGACTCTGGCTCTCCCACTTGTGCCCATGGGAAATGTGTGTGGATGTGCAAAACACTCCTGTGTTGGGGCACGAGCGCTGGGTACAAGGGGCAGGGAGAAACCAGACACACTGAACTCCCCACCACCCACTGTAGATATCTGCTCTTCAGGATTTCTTCTGCCCCTAGTAATATTCAGCCCAACCACATGCTACCACACTGGCCAAAAGTTTTTGGAGGGTTTCCCTTTCTTGACTTTCTCACTGGTCCTTTTTTCCTTATGATTTTTTTTTCTTGCTCAGAAGAAATGAAGCAATTCCCATAATCATCCTTTGATGATGATGAAAGTTGCAGTCATCACTGTTTCTAATTGACAGTTTGGGAGGCTTAGGATAATAATTCACTTAAATGCCTGCAAATTGAAATATGTCAGCACTTTCCTAGGACATTCCCAAGTAAAATAATATGAGTGGTACAGGACATTTGTCATGTGGGTACATCTTGGCCAGCTGTTTATGTTTCCTCTAAGTGCAGTACACACACATCAAAGCTGGATTAAGAAAGACTTAGAATGCCACAATACTCAGGCATATTCAGAGAAATGCAGCAATACATCACATTTATCTGGCATATTTTCTCTACAGAAAATTTTACAAGTATGAGTCCCATCAGACCTGTCTGAGGCAGATAGGTGTTATAGCCATTTTGGAGATGGGAAGCCAAAAGCCTGGGGAAAGACCTTCTATTTAGTGGTTTGATGCCCCCTCACAAATTCTACCAGCTGCAGGTAGAGCCTTCTCTTTTCAGCACTTTTGAAAATCCAGACAGTAGCTGGGTTTACTCAAATCTGTGGTGGGGTGGCTATAAATGTGAAAGCTGGGATTAGGACACTCAGGATCCTGATTTCTTCAGAGCACTGCTACAGAGCTTTGATCCCACAAAGCACTTGCCTAATTTCAAGCATAAATTTCCCATTAAGGATGCCACTGTCATGCTTAAAGCTAGGCACATGCCTAAGTGCTTTGCTAGACTGGGAATTACACTGAAATAGATATGAAACTTTAACATATTTTGAGAAGTCCAAAACCATGTCCATTTCTGATTATGGTTTGGGCATTGTAAAGTATCTTTGAACTGTGTATGCAGCTGCTCAGCCAAGTGGAGTACTTTTTTAGCCAATACACACAGAGTTTTAGGGCTTTTGGGTAGTAACATCCAGTTGTCAGAAGTAATAGAGAGTGACATGTCCTGTGAGATTGGGACCTCTGTGCTGCTGTAAGAGGTGAAGTGGCTCCTGTGGCCATCGGTGCTAACAATACATCAACAACCACTGACTAGTTTGTTAGGTTGTTCTGGTGAGATGTGAGTGTGGTGGCTAATTTCACAAGTAATGTGGCATCAAGTGTATTGTACTTTTCCATTTCTTCCTGTAATCTGTTGCAGCAGAGGTGAACAGAATTTGTTTAAACGTGAAACACCCCCAGTTTTCTTGTTCTGTTAATCCAAGGTGCTAATCTGCAGACACACGGGTGTTTGTGTACATGCATCAGTGTTTGCAGTTCGTGGCCCTGAAGGAACATTTCAGTGGCAGGGTTGAGATCAGGGAACTAACAGGGAGAATGAACAAACCCCTATAACTTTGAAAGACAAGAGTTGCAGAAAGCATCACAGGACTTTGCCGAAAAACTTTGGCTACATCTTACAATTTCCCTTTTGTTTTGATTTGGTTTGGTTTTGGTTTTATTCAGATTGGCACAGAATACTGTATTTCCATCGATTAAAATCTTGTCTGGTAAATAACTAAACAACTTGTTCATGGAAAATTAAAAAATAAATAAGTAAACTGTCAGTTGTGGAATGTAAACTGATTAAACAAATAAAAAAAAATCATGTTGTGTGTTTTAAGAGGTTTTTGTCTCTTGTGTCAAGAGTGGGACTGGACACTTCTCACCATCCCTATCCTCACAGAAGGATGGAGGACAAAGAGCAAAACTGGGAGGTGGGTGGTCTCTGAGTTATGGGGCACTGGAAATGGTCTTTGAAAACTAACAATAATAAAGATTAGATGGCTTCTGATCAGAATCACTGTACAAAACATTCCAAACACAAGCAGGATCTCAACGTGACTGTTTACAGGGAGGTTTCTGTCTGTCACAGAAGGGATTGATTCCTGCTGCAGCCTTGATGTTAGAGTACTGCTTGTACTCTAACACCATTAATCTCTTTTTAGAGCCACTTAATGTGTTCAAATCTGTGATTTGATTGAAGTGCATAGAGATATCAGAGTAGTTTACCCCCACCTTCACCCAGCAAATAAACAACTAAAACTGAATATGGATTGGAGCCTGTCGGATTTCCAGTGTTCAGCTGTAAGGGCTACAGGAAACCTGGCAGGCACAAAGCTGCACTGATATTAGTGCTTCTTCACTGCACTTGTATCCTCAGGCCAACAGCAATGCAGCACACAATCCTGCAGCAGACAACAATGCAGCAGACAATCATGCAGCAGACACACATTTTCTGTAGTTGGAAATTTTTGGAGTGTGCAGCCAGAGTTGGGCTGCAGGCGTCCCAGGCTGAACACCCAGCGTTCAGGATATTCATAACAAATGGGAAGGTACCAAAACTACCTCAAATATATAAAAAAAGAAATTAAAATAAATAAACAAAAGTGCTTCCAGCTGTCCTAGCAGAAGAAAAGCAAAAGATTGGTCAAAGAGAAAAGCACAAATATTATATTTTTTTAATTATTGAGTTTTAAATTAATTAATCTAGAATAAAACTATTAAAAATTATGGCAATGTATGTTTAGACATAATTATTTTGTTGGTTATGGTATTAAATATCAAAATTGTCTGTGTTGATTCTTTTTGCCTGATTTAGGCATTGTACCTATAAAGACTTAACAGTCAAAAATAAGGAGGCATCTGATGGTTGTTCCCAAGCTGACTGTTTTTCGTGGTTTTTTAGGGTGTAGCAAAACAAAGAGTCTCCTGCAGTTTTCAGGATGGAGTCCTTCCTGCCTCCAAAGAGGTCCTTTCTAAAACACCAGAAGCAGTAAGGAACCAAACGAAGAATCAGAATGGAGAAGTGTAAAAGACAATTCTCTGTCAAAAACCCCCTCAGTACTGGCATAAATTTATTGACCTCTTCCCTGGCACTAATGGATGAGGAAGGTAGAAATATTGCTATACTCAACACAGAACCCCAAGAATGTGCCTATTTTTGCCACATTTCAAGAGAACCCACTTGTACTGCCAGTGCTTATGAACCTTCCTGCTGCTGCAAACAAAATCTGTGGGGCAGAGCAGAGAGCAGAGAGCAGGAGCAGGGAAGAGCTGGCTGGGGGTGAAGAAGCTGGCAAACCCCCCGAGCAAATGAAGGGAGCAGAGGTGTTACAGTGGCAGATCCAGCGCCACAAGGTGTCAAAACCTTATGGATGAAGCACCTCCTGTCCTTGTCCACTCCTGCCTGTGCCCCCAAGTAATGCCAGAAGCACGAACAGGACAGGACTGCTGGAATGCATCTCGAGCTGCTTTATTATTATTTTTTTCCTCCCAAGCATCAGTCTCACTTCAAGGTTGGGACAGCAGGAAGATGCCAGCAGCTCATGTCCTCAGCAACAGCCAGATAACGTGATGTTACAACACACTTTGAAAGTTTTTTGACCAATCACAAAAGCAAAAGCATATTGACAGTAGTTGTATCCAACCACTATAAGTACACATACCTTTGGTTAAAACAATGCTTGCTTATTTCGAATACAATACCTACTTGTAAGCCTTAAAATACAATGCACAGAGCTCCATTATTAAGCCTAGACCTTCCAAATATCTTGCTAGATACACTTTTCTGCAGCTTAGAGAGTTATTCTAGCCAAGCATTAATACACAGACCATTGTTCTACTTGTCCTTGCTTTCTACATCTCATACAACATTTCTGCTGACATGCCTTATGCTTTCCACTCAGCTCCAACTGCAGTTTGCTATCTCTGAGGCTTGCTTTTTTGCAGCTTTCCCAAAACCCTCTGGTTTTAAGGATTCCCACAGCCAAGCACAGCCATCCTCATCCGCTCAGTGACACCGCTCACGTTCAGCAGCAGTGCTGGTGGTCAGGGGTGCTCGGGTCTTTGCTCTCTGCCATCAGCAGGGCAAACGTGATTCATCCGTGCTAAAAATGGAAATTGCAGATCCTGCTTTGTGGCTGGGGAGAAAGCAGGTCCCTCTCCTGTGGCAGTGACGGCATGGAAAGCCTCGGGAGTGTGGCTGCAGGGGCAGAGGGCTCAGCTGCTCAGCACTTGTACAGGGAAGGGGGAAGGAGAACGAGCTTAAAAAACCAGCTGGTCCTTGAAGGTAGAGCTAGACATGCTGTCATGGAAGGGCTTTCTGAAAGAAAGTGGCCTGACTTCAAGAGATTAATGCATGAAAGTCCAGGTTTGCAATAGCTGAACGCAAAGCCCACCTTTGGTTGTTGCTCCCTTCAGTGCCTAAGCTGCCCAGCCCTGCTGCTGCCAGCTCAGGGCTGCTTTCCAGGCTGCTGCTCACATCTTGGGGTGCACAGCTCTCTGGCACGAGAGGATACACCAGGCAGAGCCACAGAGTCACACAGAGGCTTGCAATGCAGCTATACAAAGCAGACAGCAAGACAAGGGAGAACTCATTAACCGTAGTTCACCACAGAGGGATTTCAATAACCCAATATCACATGAATTTTTGCCTAGAAAGGCTGACCTGGAACAGAGACTAGACAGAGCAAAAGGAATAAAATAGGTATTTATTGAAAGGATACACTTTGGGCAGTTCAACAGCCCTGCTGGGGCTACACCCAAATCAAATCCAAGATGGAACCTGGTCACGAGTTTTACATTTTTATAAGTTTTGGTTCATCTACATATTGGGGTCAATTATCCAACCACAGCCCCAGGCTATGAAGTCTCAGCTCCTGGCTTGCCCCCTTTCCCTTGCCATTGTTTTTGCTTTTTGGGTACCAGTTGTCCTTGATTCTCTAGCTAGAAAGGAATTGTTTTGTCCCACTACCCTGTGAAGAGAACTTACCAACACCTAATATGAAGTTTCAGAGTTACACACTAAGCAGCAGAGGTGCTGAAAAATATAAAAGCTAAAACCAAAGGCATCAAAGCCACCCATGGAAAAGCAGGGGTTTGCTGTGCCCTTGTCTCAGTCAGGAATGCAAGGGCTGAGGCTGTCTTACTCTGACACTGTCCCCCCACAATTCTGGGCACCTGGGCTTGGCAGCTCAATTTGGGAAGTGTAGCAGGAGTGCTCATCTCTCATGGTCCAACTCCTGTTTTGAATTAGCACCATCTATTCAAGATTCCAGCCAGTCATGAAGGGAAAAAAACTACTAAATTAGGAAGGAAAATAATGCAAATTTTGAGAATTAGATTTAGGAGAATGAAATCTACTTGTCAGCTTCACCTCCAACACAGTGGGGCCTCAGCAGATTGAACAGAGGGACAGGCAGCAAAAACTCCAGTTCTTCAGAGCAGAGAAATCGCCTGCTGTGTCCCTGAGGAGCACCCCAAAGTTCAGCTTTCCCATTGCTTTGAGTATCTGCTGTTGTTTTGTGCACACCCAGGAGTGAGGACCCCCTCACTGGAATGCAAGCACTGTGTTTCAGAGGCAGGATAATCTGATGGTGACCTTTCTTGTCAGACACACATGATAAGTGCAGCAGACTGGGGCTGCATGGGGTGAGGATGCTGGTAATGAAATGCTTTCATAGCTCCACACTCATTATTCTGTTACATTAGCGGGCTCTTCCCCAGGGGCCCTCTAAAGAGTCACGGCTGAGCTCTTTTCCTGCAGAGACCAAAACCAGACCACCTAACAAGCTACATTTACTGATATTTTTGCTCCCTCCTGCTCAGAGGGAGCGTGGTCTTGTTCATTTGCATGAGTCAGAAGTGGAAGAACTCTGCCAGCTCAGCTCTGGTTTTAGCAGCCTGCTAACCCATGCCAAACAAAGCAGTGAGCCTGTGGCCAGCCAGGAGTGGCAGAGGCTGCTGCCATCCCAGAGCTCACCATGCAGGCCCCTGACTTGCCCCAGCATGCCTCAAACACAGTGCCTCTGCTACCCTCCATCTGGTATTGGCTTGCAAAGACTCAACACTGACCGCTTCTTTGTAAGAAACTGCACTTTTCCTTTGGCTGTTTAATTCCCTGCTCTTTCTTCCCATCCTGATAAACCCTTGGCCTTCTCAGCTCTGAAATTCAAAGCAGACCTCAACAGGAGCAGGCTGCTCAGAGTGAAGCCTGCATTGCCTGTGATAGCAAAGCCCTCTCACAGAGCTCAGCTCTGTGCCAGAAAATGAGCTGGTGGCCCAAGGGCATGCCCAGCAGCAGGAGAGCTCTACTGCCAGCAGACACAGCTGGAGAGAGGGCACAGAGTCCAAACTTTGGGCCATCATCTCTCCCCTGCTCAGTTCCCCAGAGACAACCCTTTCAGTCAGAGGTGGTGGTGGCTGTTTCAGGAGGTATTAAACAGAACTGAAGGCATTAGGTATCCTGCTTTGGCTTTTGTTAACTGTTCACAGCAATACTCAAAACGCATGCCAGGAACATAAAGGGAGAAATAATAAACCTTGCCATAAGGAGTATGTTATTTGGAAAAGCACAGGCAGGCAGAGGGTGAAAGAAGGAAATAAAACACAAAGGCAAAGTCTTCATAGCAGCAGTTGGCACTTGGAGCTGGCCATATATATTTGAAACCACTATGCACAGAAAGCCACTTGGCACTTCAGTGCCTTCTAATGGCTAAATGAAGTGAGCACACACACACAGGTACACAAGGCCCTCAGTGGGTAAAATATGAAACATGAAACAACCCCAAATATCCACCTTCACAGTGATGCAGATTTCCTTCCTTTCTGTTATATTTTCTTACAAGCTTCCTGCAAACCTGCCAGAGCAAAGGAGGCTGAGTGAAACATTGCCCTGTGAATTGAACAAAGCTTCAAGATCTCAGTTCCACATTTGGGGTGTTTCTGACAGGCTGCAGTTTCTGCTTCATTTAACTTAGCTCATTCCCTTTGGGAATTTTCTACCCACCGTATTTGCAGCAAGAATTACCATGTGCTGAGGTTTGTAAAGAGCTTTCAGACAGAACAGGTGACTTCTGAGTGCTCTCTTCCTTCCCCTCTGTCAGATAGAGATTCATGCATTACCTTGCACTTCTTGTCCCTTCCCAGCTACTGATTTTCACAAATAGAAATCTAAATATTTTTGAAACTTCTAATGCTCCATCAAACTTGTTTGCAAATAACCAGTGGATCCAAAGTTTGATGGGGACAGATGGGAAGACATGAAGTGACAGAACCTTCATTTCCTCAGGAAACCAGTCTAAAAATATTATGTTCAGAGCTCAGCTCTTTCCATAAAGATGTGTAGCTTCCCGGGAGGCTCAGCCAAGTCAGGGGACACAGGTGGCAGCAGCAGCTCTGTGTCCTGGGTGACACCTTTGCCCATCACAGCTGTCATTGCTGTTACTGCCAAAGGTGTGTCTCATCAGCTCTTCCTTCATCTGGGAGGTTCTGTCGTGGTTGAGATCTCTGCTCTGGGACTGAGTCCCAAAGAGGAGCCACCAGGGAGGATGACAAGGGAACACTCACAGTTGGAATGGAGATCCACCTTGTCTGAGTCAGGATATGAATGCTCCCAAGGTGCACCTGGCAAGTTGAAACACACCTGCAGAGATGGGAAGATGCCCTGAGGGAAGTTGTATCCCAGGACAGGCAGTCAGCCAGGCTTTCCTCCCTCCTCCAGCTGTAACAGCACCATCCAGAACAGCCTTCCAGAAAACCTTACAACCCACCTGCCAGCCCTGCTTTGCCCACGAGGAAGCAGGGATGGAGGCTAACATCTGCAAGAGCTTATTGTGAAATCTACTGAGCTAGCACTGCTTGAATGTTGCCAGGTGGAACAGTCCCAGTCTGTATAAAACAGTCCCTTTTTTTGCCATTTTGCCAGTAACAAATTAATTTTCACCAGCCCCACAGCTTCTCCACAGAGCAAGATTCAAGCTGCACATTTATTAGGAGTATGTTCATCTATTCCTGAACAGAGTGTGCTCCTGCAGCCCAGGGGCTCACAGGACTTGTTAATGGGAATGCAGGAGGTTGTGCACCAGGTTCACTGCCTGGTGGGGAGGGACAGGGGAGAAGGAGAAGGGAATCAGTGCTCTCCCTTCAGGCAGTGCAGAGGTACCTGCCAGCACCTGGCTCCTGGAAGTGTTCCTGGGAAGCTGGCACAGTGGATGGCTCTTGATTGTCCTGTCAGACCTTTCCTGACAGGTACTTAAATTGAGCAAGTTCATCCCATAAAATTTAAGGAAGAAGTGAAAGGATGGAAGAATGAAAAGCAATGTATTTTTCTTTTAGCACCTCTCTTTTTCTCATTTTCTCCTGAGGTGTCAGCACCTTAAATAAAAGGCCTTTTACTGCCTCACTGTTGTCTGCATCCAGCCACAAATAGCAACGCTGGTGCAAATAGACCAAGGTCTCAGCTTGCCAGCTCTGCCCTCCAGGGTGTCACCTCTGTTCAGAGCCCTTCGTTCTCCTTCCTCTCTCATTTCTCTTTTGCTGTCACATTTGCTCCTGCCAGCTCAGAAAACACAAACCCTCTGCTTGCAGAGAGCCACGGAGGTTGAGGGCAAACTCAATTCCCAAGATCTGCAGCTCAGCTTCCATGCATCAAGAGAATGGCCAGGAGGAGCCATGTTCCTGATTTCCAGTTCCTCATGAGTCATTTCCAAATTTGCAAAGCACAGTGAGAGCTGACAAAGTATTGCTCTGTCCTGGCTCCCTCCTGCAGCCCCAGGAGGGCTGGCTGGAAAAGGAACTCCTACAAATTCTGCATCCTGGGGAGCCCACATTAAACTGTGTGAGGGTGTTGGAGATCAGAAGCTGCTCCCTCAGCAGCTCCAGACAGAGGAGACAGGAGGGGGATGAAACAGGGTCCTGGGTGGAACCTCCAGCCAGGCAGAGCACTGGGCTGCCAGATGGCTCCCAACACGTAGCAAAACTAAACCAGGGGCACACATCACTTTTTTTCTTAAAGTTGACTGCATTTTTGCATTTCCTGACTGAGCCCAGATAGGATTGCAGCAGAACAAACGCTGGCAGTGTGTGATGCAGGATGTGAGTTATGGGGAGCTGGCCAGAGAGCTCATTCCCTTTGACCTCTTGTTCCTCTTTACACACCACAGGACTTGTGTCTCTTTGAACAGCATAGTGGGAGCCCCTGGGACCTGCCTCATTCCTCCTAAAACTGGCTGCATGCATCATCTGGGATGCATTCCTCTGCAGGAGCACAGTCATAGGCAAGTACAGCCCAGACAGGAGGGTCACACAACATGGATGGGAAAAGGACAAGAGATTTAATCATACCATCAGGGTATGATTTACAAGAGATTTACCATCATACCATAGGCTGTCATACCATCAGGGGTGGGATATTGTACTCCAACTTCCCATTTTATTCTTTGTTTATGGATCTGGGAAAGTTTTATGTTTTTAAAAACTCTAATTTATTATCTCTTTGCCCATTTTGCTACAAAATGTACTTGGGCATAGCTGTATGTCTATTATATTTGTTGTAGTGGCACTGAATTATTGAGGTAAATGCAAACTTGCATATTAAAAAAGGATTTTAATTTTTTGGAAGAATACAAACTAGGAAGGCACTGGGCCAGCACAAAAAGGCAATGACCAATAGGCTCTCCTGAGTCCAAACCAAATCCAGGCACCTCTCTCAGCCTTGGCCTTTTCTCACACAGCAATTTGCACATGCACATAAGCATATATCACAACATCCCCTCATTGATTTAATGGGACATACTGTACTTCAGAGGCTGGATTTCTTCTATGACCATTTGGCAGAGCATATCAAAGTGGTCACAAACTCATCTGTGATGCTCAGGAAAAAAAAAATCCAGGCCAGAATGAACATAAAATAAAAGAGTAGAGTTGATAAAAACAGTGAAGTTGGCTGAGGGTATTTCTGATGTACCCAGAGAAGAAGCAGTCATAAATGTTTCCATCAGGTGTGCAATGTACCCATAAAATGTTCCAAATATATTTTTGTGCATTTGCAGATGGAAAAAATCACTTCTATTCCTCAGCAGTTATTTTACCAGTGAGACAAATGATGATCTGTTGTTGGACTAGAGTACAGATCACAGCTAGGGACAGGAATTGTTTTGATACATGTTCAAGTGGCTCCATGCAGGTGTAACAGACCTAAATATAAACTGGCACAGCTGATAGGCATGAACAGCTTGAAAATCTACCCATCTGCACTTCATGAATGCATTTCCATTTACTCCCCTGGGCTGAGGATCAAGCCCCAAATCTTTTTAAAATACAGATGGCTCAGAACAAATCAGTGGGTTTGCTTTGCTCAGTGCAATATCAGGAGCCACTACACGTCAAGGAGAAAGTGATGGCTTCCTAATCCCATACAGGCACATTCAGGATGTCACCTGGAAGCATCTGACATACCCAAGAGGTGTTGGATCACTGTCACACAGTTCACCTGGCCTGTGCAGGGACTGGTGTTTGCCATGGGAACCCAGCAATGCTGTCTCTGCTGAGAGGTCTCCCTGCTCACAAGGGGAAGGTTCTGCAACCAATTCTGGTCCTAACTGTGCCATTTTGTGGTAACCAGGCCACATAAAATGGCCAGATACTAGAAGAGAACCTTGCAATTTAAATTTTTTGAGCTATTTAAACCCTTTTAGAAAATAATGGGGAAAAATCTATGAGAACAATCTGATCCAAAATTATCCATCACTCACTGTGAGATTCAAACCTAATTTGATTGCTATTACTGTATGTATTTTTATTGTTCTTCATTTGCTTAATGAATGTTGCAGTTGTAGTAATGAGATTATTGGTAATATGAAAGAGATTTGCAGAATGATGAGGAGATAATTACATGATACCTTTAGGGTGATTTCTGTTTAAGACACAGTAACTATGTCATGGAGTAAATAAACTTGGTGAGGGAAGATATCAATGGCTATTAACCTAAGATACAATTATTCCCAAATTACCAGGATACACATTTTGTTACAGTGAGATTACCAGTGACTGATGCTTGGTCCAGGCTCCCCCATCCACTATGAGGCTGTAGGACAAAGCCTTGCCCAGGGTGTGAATGGACAGGCAGCTATGGTTCCCTAGAGGTGGGGGAGGTGGGAGCCAGCAGACCTCCTATGAATATGTTGGGTTGTGAACAGTGAGGTCCAAGTGATCAAACTGTGCCTGGCTTTGAGAGCTGTGCCTTACATCTTGCCTAGCCCCCATTACTTGTGTGTGATGGCCGTGACAGCACAGCGGTGACAGGGAGGCTTGGCCATCAAAGTCATAACCTTAAAGCCACACATGCCTTTCTAAACTGATGCTTGGTGACATTTCAGGATCATTCTTAGTGCAAGGAATCTGCTGCTTCTTGGATCTGCAAGGCTGACTGGGGACAAAGCATTCCCATATCCATGAACCTGCAGATCCTGAGGCTGCCCAGCTGTCCTGGCTGAAACAACAGGCTCACCATCCCCTTCCTCCCTCCCTTCTGGGTGTGTTCACACAACTGACTGTGCTCCAGGTGACAAACTCCACCAAGTACACAGCTGCCTGTGTGCCACTGTTTTAGTAAAGTGATGGGAACAACTGTGCACTCACACAAGCAGGTGCACAGCTCTGCAGCTTGTCCTCCACCGTTGAGATGAGCCATCTAAATCTCTTGCTTGTTTTGGTATATTTAGTGAATTTTGCCAGCTTCCTTAGTGCCTTTAATGGTCTGTGGAATATTTTCCTGGCTCTTCACTTAAATTTTTCAGTCTCTTAAGGACTTTCACAGATCCATTTTGGTCCTAACTAATGAGAGTTTCTACAGAATTTTAATAGCAATTCTGCTCATAGAATTTATTTTCTCTATAGTCTCTCAGTCATATCTCTGGCAATCTCAGTCTGTCTTCTGTTCAAGGCTGGGTAAAACTTTGGATAGTAGGTTTGTCATTTTTCAAAGTCAGATCATGACACACAACATGTGTAATTCTGAGATGTACCTACTGCATTTTCACACAGGTATCTGGGAGTAGCTCTAGGCCCCCAAAATGCCCACCAGCTGTGTATTTAACTGCAAGCAGAAATTCCCAGGGTGAACTGGCTTGGCAATCTCAGTAGTGTGACATGGCCAATTTCAGCAGACACTGTTTTCTGTGAAAATACCCCAAATCTCTTTATTTACCAGAACACACCAACGTCACATTTCATTGGCATCTGTGGCACAGAAATCACTGTTTTTCAGGTTTGAGCAAAGCTTTGCAGGACCACTAATAGTGTCCTTGGAGAAATGAATGCATAGCTTAACTCTTGTGCTGTGAAGCATTGAAATAGAGTCCCCTAATAAACTCCTTCAGTTTCTCAGACTCTGTATTAATATTGACACTGCACATCCATTAAATATCAGTGAGCAGCAGTGCTCCAGGTGGTTGCTGCAAGCAGCCAGATTAGGGGCAAATGTTAGCAGCCTTCCCAATGAATCTTTACATATTTTCCTCATCTATGTGGATAGGCTCTCCCTTGTCATCTCACCCATGACATACTCGTTGCAGTTTTTATGTTATGTTATTTATTCCAGCATTACTTGCATTATCTGGAATTTTCTGTTTTGTTTGCTAAGCTTTGTCCTGGTACTAAAATAAACTGTGCTTTGTTCCTAAACAAAAATTAATGTGATGGTTCTAACATCCTCCATGCAATGATCCTTCCAAAATCCTCTCTGCCTCTGATTTAAGAGTATCTTTCGTGTAGATAAGAACTTCAGGGAGCATACAGCATGATGCTAAGGGAGTTGAGATCTTTTCTGGGTCAATATTACAAATTATGCCTTTTCCAGTATATTGCCCATTTATTTTCCAGTTTTGTTCACATACCTCTTTGTGCTTAATAAGCTTATCACTGTCCATTCTGTTTCCATATTTACTTTCTGCTATGTGTGACTCTCCTACAAGTATCTTCCAAAAGTATTTCTGGCAACACATATGCTTCTGTATAACAGTTTAAAAAAATAAATGTCTTATTTATTTCCAGTTAGATCATTTTATCTTTGGCTGCTATGTTGTACATTTTCACTATGTATAATTTTCAACTAAGCATGTGGTGCTGTCCTTGTTTTCATTACCCATCCTATATATTCCTTCTGTTGATATTCACATGTTTTTTGTGAAGCAAAGTCAAGTCTGGTATTCCTTGCCTCTTTCATCATGGAATGGACATTATCCCAACTTATGTTGCTTGCTACAGTGTGCATAAACCCATACACTGTTTTACATGTTTGACTTCTTGAGTTTCCTCTTTTCTGTGACCTGGGATCCTCCGTGTATGGCAGAGCCCTGCCCATCCTCTGCAGGATTCACTCCATGAAGTGATTGCTGTTTCTTGGCAAAGCTTTCTTCTCTGTTAATTCTTAATTGTAAATCTCCTGTTAGCAGTTTAACACTTCATTCTCTCACTTATGGTATTTCCTTAATTTACTTTACTCCAGGTACCTTATGGTATTCGGTATTTAAATTACTCTTCCCATCTGTTCTTAGCAAGGGAAAGCAAGAAAACAAAGCAAGTGAAGATGTCATATAAATGGAGTCAATAATTCCTGTGCATTTGGAGAGCGTGGATAACAAGTATTGGCTCATTACTGTGGTGCAAGCCACTTTCATTTAATGTAAAATACATGGCTGTTCTAATCTAGCCTAGTCAAGTCCCAGAGTCTCACACTGCCCTCAGCAACATCTTATCATAGATCCTTAAAGCAGCATATTAAGAGAAAAGAATGTCTAAACAGCTTGAAAAGCAAAGCCAGTCTTTGAACTGACACCAGATCACAATGTGATAGGAATTCAAAGAATATGCACTGTATGCAGAGTAAGAAACAACATGGGACTTAAAGGCAACGCCTGTGTCAATCATAATTAGCATGTCAATTAACAACATGAAAACAACAAAACCAATTTATAAAACCATATCACTTAGTGACTTTCTGGAAAATAAAAGCAATGTGAAACTGTTCCAAGCCAGACTGGCCACAGAGCTTGTTGAAGTACATTTGCTGAAAATGCTACAGAGTTTGTAAAGAAAATCTTTGGAAGAACTATCTAGTGTCTTCCCAAACCTAAGGAAGCAGTATATATGACAGGATCTGTAACTCCAACAACTTTTTTCTTACAGGAAAAGTGATTACCTTTAAATAGCTGAAATCTATGAGAAAGCAGAATATCAGATTTTATTCTAATTTAGCTGATTTACTGAGAGAAAAGAAAAAGACAAAATACAATAATGTGTTCATCAACACCTGAAGACATTTAGACTGCTACTTCACAGACTGATGAAGTGGCCAGTTACAATTTGTGAGCAAAGGTCCTTGTCACTATAAAATGCAGAATGTATCTTTTGGCAGGGACTGAACTGGACCAATTTATAGTAACTCAGTGGGATTATACTTTTTCTAAGTGGTCATATTTTGCACTCCAGCATCTGAGACAAATTAATCTTCTACCTTCTAGAGCAGCAAAGGTATTTGGTTGGTGATAAGGAATGAGAGTGGTTCATCATTACAATGATGGATTTTCTCAGCCTGCTTTTGCCTGCAACCCCTTCTGTTGATCCCCAAACTCCACCTAAGGACAAGGATAAAGCAAGTTGTTGTCACAGAGCATTGCCACTGACTTTGGAAGGAGTGAAACTTTGAACAAACACAGTAATGTGCTGGCTATGTGATCTAAGATGTCAGCCAGATGTGTTCAGTGGGGCATGGTGATGCACACAATTGAGTCAAAAGAAAATGAAAATAGAAGCATTTAATAGAAAACCAACAGGGAATCTCTTTCCTTCAAACTATGGCTGTTGCTCTTTGATTACAATTGCCCAAGGCCCCACTCCATCTGGTCCATAGATTAGGATGTCACTGCCTCAGTGAAAAATGAGCCATTGCTGCAGATATATTAGTAGTTTTCAGGAGCTCTTCTGAATATGAGATCATCTGGCTATGGGACATAAGCAGGATGGTAAATAGCAGCAGCTGGATTTTTGGGTAGGCAGTATCTCAGTGTGAATATAGGTAAGTATATGTAATATTTGTGGATGCACTGAAATCAAGGAACAGTGGAAAAGCCTTAATTTCCTACTCTCTCTCAACCAGCTGTACAACAGGGATAAAAGGAGAGAATAAGACTTGTTTCTTTTGTTAAACCATGAGCAGTAATCTCTGCCAAAAGCAAAATGCCTGAGTGAGGAGTCTCATGGGTTACATCCCTCACTCAGGTTCAGTGCAGAAGTGATAATTCCTGCCTGCAGATGTAAGGCAGGAGAGGTTTGGTGCTGCCAGCCTGTTGGGTGGAAGCTACATCCCTTCCAAATAGGTGCTGCTTAGAGGGGAATGCACATCCTGCAGGCAGGTCTGCACTGTGCATTTGGGCTCTCTCCTTCTCTCTCCCTCCTGCTATCCTACTATTTTCTATGCTGAGTCCTCTCATATGTATGAGTACCATAGTAACAGCATGAGCTCAGAGAGGAGTGACCTTAGCCTCAGTCAGCAGGACTTTCTTGAGGGTAGGAACCTGTACCAGCAACAAAATTGGTGTCTTTGATGTAGCTCTCACTGAGACCTTCACTGAGAAGCAGAGTGTAGAATTAGCACAGGAGCTGCTGGATATTTCTGTTCAGCAGCTTATGCTACTGGACAAATGGATAGATCCCAGTCCCAGGGCACTGGCCTTGTTCCTCCATTTGGAGCAGACCCAGAGGAGATCTAGCTACACTCAAAGTTTAGGGTCCAGGCCTGCTCATGTTAATGCCTCAGTGGCACCTGCATTTACTGAATCCAAATGGTTTGGGAGTGAGTGTAGACCCTTGTGAAGCGTGTCTCTGCTAAAGGAACAAGTTCCTGACAAGATTGCCACGGAGCAATTTAATGGGTTTCTGCTGCTGTTGAAAAGCTGTGAATATCTCTATTCATTCCCTTGGAAAAAAGGTTAATAAACTCAGAGAATCGGGGAATATTTCTGTGTAATAGCTCAGATGTGGGAAGAGGGGGAAGGGTGTAAAGATGGTGAGTTTTGCCATATAAATACACTAGGCACGCTCCTGAATTTCCTTCTAGGGAGGGTGAAGTTCAGGTCATGTTCTGCTTACAGAAGAGCCAAGGAAGAGCAAGGAGAGGGAAGAAGGGAGGGATTATCCTTGTGCAGAGTTTCTCTGAGTTACCCAACCAAAAAACCTGCCAATGTGATTTAGTTCTTTCTCCAAACCAGTGGAGCAGGCACTGACTGCAGACATGACTGCCCCAGGGAATCACACCTCCAGGCAGAGCTGGAAATGAGGGCAAGAGAATCCATCATGAACTTTCTCTGCTCTCACAGGCAGGAACTTTCTCTGATTAGCTTCAGTGGCTGCAGTGCTCCTCTCTCTTACATAAATCATTGGCCAGGGTAGAATGGAGTGGGACCTGGGACACACTATGGAGGAGGAGCTTCAGGCTCTGGATATAAAACCAGGAGAACACAAGCAGAGACAAGACTGGGGAGCCCATCAGAGATTTCAGCTAGCCCAGGGACCCTCCTGGACAGCAAGGGAAGGAGCTCTGCCTGCAGCCAAACCTGTGCCTGTGGCTTGTGGTTGACAAAAGTCAGAGGTGGATGTGTCTGAAAGGCTGGAGCTCCCATCCCAAGGATCCAGTTTGTGCTGCTCACATCCACCAAGGAAAAGAGCTCTCTCTCTGTTTAAACCGTGCTTGGTGTCCAGGTGTTGTAGAATTAAAACAAAGCAAATTATAATCTCCCTTGCTGGGTCAGTGACATGGAAATATTTAGATCCTGTTTTTCTCCTCGTCAGCTGCACTAAAGCCTGAAGGCTGTGTGAGGATGCTCTTCCCTGTCACTCTGGCCACAGGGATGTTAATCATGTAAAAACAGGGGGTGTGGGCAGACTGTGACAGACAAGGCTGCCTCGGTCTGGCAGGAACACGGACTTGCATCGCTGCGGTAAACACACAGCTCCTGCAGAGCAGTCACTTTGGGCTCTTTGCAACACAGGTAGCTATTTGCATTTTACTTGTAAGAGAGCACCTGAAGAGACAGAATTACCGTGATGGCACGGGATGTGCTGACAGCACTGCTGTTCCATACCCTCAGACCATCAACAAATGAGTCTCAAATGCCAGAATAAGCAGCAGGCTGAGGGGTCCCAGTTCTCCATTGCTGTAAGGATGACAGAAGGACTGCACTGGACTGGGGAGGTCCCTTTCTTATGCAAACATATGCACAGATTGTGCTGGAGAGAAATGGATGCTAAATGATTTTCTGTCCTTATCAATTGTAGGGCATTGCCAAGCAGTAGACAAAAGCCTCTCTACTGTCTCCTTTACATTCTGTGGCTGAGCACTGAGATGACTAAGGATGTGACTTTTCCAAAATAACAAATAAGTATGTGCCTGAAGCATGATCTGAAGCTTCTCCTGCTAACAGGCTTGGAACTGATGGTACAGACAGGATGATAAAAAAACTACTCATCATAGAAGGGTCAGACATGAGTAACCAGGATGAGGTGTTCACCTGTCTTCATACACAACTTGTGAGATAATTTTAGGTGACACATGCACGGTCAAATATTAAGAGTTACAGAGCAGCTTTTTTAATTAGTCTGTTTTTTACAAAAAACACCTAGCAATCATAAGAAAACAAAATCACACATTCCAGCCTCTTCTGAACAGTGTTATGAATTTTACTTGGCCTAAAAAATTACTACAGTGCATAATCCAGAGGATGCTCAAGATCAGTCCTTTATCCTCTCATTTTCCATTGCACACATTCTAATACCCGCTTCCATTGATCTGACATGCAGAAAACTAGGACAGCTAAAAGAGAAGTACCTGCACAGCATGGCAGGTGTGATGTACCTTGAGGGTGATCAGACAGCCACAGCCAAAAACTAGGACATACGTGTTTGCCAGGAGGAATTTCGGGATGGACACTGCATTCTAAGTAAAGCCAAGTAAAAAGACAAGTGCACAATCTGTCATTGTTGTCTGCACTGTCTCTTTTTTCTAAGGAAAGCTCTCTTCAAAAAGCCCCACACCAAAATCACCAACCCAAAATCTCAGATGGTGTCACCCAGTCCCAGAAGGATGATGGGATGGGACCTCTGGACCTCACCCTGTCCAACCACCCTGCCCAAAGCAGGATCAAGTCCCTCTGCTAGGGATGCTGAAGACAACAAGCAACTGAGGTAAAATTTCTCACTTATATTCTGATGTGTTTTCAGGGTTATGAACACAGGAAAATTGCCATTCAACCGTCTTAGAGAAACTCAGGTCTCCCATACATTTAAGCATTTTTTTCTGACTGCTCTGAACATGTATTAGAATACTAAAGAGGCTTTATTTTAAAAATTCAAGCTTGTTTTGGAAACATCGTTAATGAACATAACTGTACTCGGTAGACTTGGTTGCAAAATAGGAAGTTATAGATGTTTGTAATTTATTTGTGGTACCACATGAGAATTATGAATATGAAAAGCATTTATCAGCACACAATCTTTTCATAAGTGAAGAAAAGGATGAGAGTACTAATGTCTGTGGCTATCATTGCTGTTAGCAGTTGGCCATACCCCCTGAATCCTCTAAAAAAGTAGGACAAACACCAAAAGAAAAGTAGGGCATTTAATCACTCCACACCACCTGGAACATTCAGCACTGCATCAAGTGCATGTACTCAGCACACCGAGGTGCACTGGACAGATGAACATGCAATGTTTAAGTGAGAAGCAATGGCTACTCAATGAGGTTATGCCTGAAATACTCATCAGGAGAAGATAATTTAATGTTTTCTTACTTAAAAAAAAACAAAAAACAAAACAAAACAAAACAAAAAAAAAAAAAAAACCAAACAAAAAAACAAAAACCAACCCAGATCTTCTACTCTACAAAATAAAGGGAAAAGAAAACCCAAAACATAGTAGGGAAATTAATCCACAGGGTTTAATCAGCTTTTCTTATCACTAACAGCAGAGTGTGTTCCGGACCATCTTCTGCATCAACTTGATTTTTGCAGAACAGACTTTTGCATACCCAGAATGTCATCCTGACATTGCTAAGCAGAAGAATATGGAGAAACTTTTTAGCAAAAAAAAAAAAAACAAAGAAAAGAAAAAAAAAAGAAAAAGCCATTTCATTGACTTTGATGTTTTTTAATTGCTACAATGGCATTTTGTAAGAGGGAAAAAAGATACAGAAAAAAAATTCTGTCCAGTGTTACATTCATTAGCCTGACCAGCTGGTCCCTGCCAGAGTGCATCCTTGTTCTCCTGAGTCTGCAAACTGAGGTCCCTGTCAAGAGTGGTCTATAAAAGCAGCACTGCTCACTCATATATCACTTATTTAGCCAAAAGATTGTTAGGAATGGCCAAAGTCCCTCTTCCTTTCTTATAGGATGGGATCTCTCTGAATAACTCAGCACTTTTGTGAAATCTCTGCAGCTTTTCCCATTCTCTGATGTGTCATGAGAAACTTTGGGGAAAATGCAGGGAGCCCCAGGACCAAAGGGAAGGGAGCAGCCACCAGGACAGTGATTAGGAAGGAACCAAGGTGCCATTTGTAAAAAGAACATTAGAAATGCATTGTGAAGGGTGTCAGGATCTGCTGCTGTACAGGGGCTCACCACACTGGAGCCATTGCTGAACCATAAAGTGTGATTCCTAGTAGACACAGAAACTTCTCAAATTTGAATTTTATGCCAAAGGGGGATCAATCGTTCAAATGTTCTTTTGATAGGTAGGAAAGATGAGCAGGTGCATTTTATTCAGCCACAATTGGTGAATGTGGGTGTGGGAATGCAAATTCCCACTGTGTGTGTTATCTTCATAGCTGGCTTTGCCCATTCCCTTCAAACACACTGTACAGGGTTGGGAGAGGCCAGGAAGAATGAGACATGAACAGGAACTTGGCTTGTGTCCACTGAGCTGTTTTATACATTTTCTCTGTGTAACAATATTCACAGCTTTTGGGTTTTTTAACCCAGTTTAAGACCCTGTACTNTCACAGCTTTTGTGTTATTTATCCCAGTTTAAGATCCTGTACTGACTGGGGACAGCAAAATTGAAGGGATACCATGAGCCAGGTGAGTTCCCTGGCTTGCTCAGATCCTGCTGCTGAGGAACCAGCTCTTTGAGAAGAGGATAAATGGAGGGACCAGGCTGGGAGAGAAGCTGTGGGAGAGTCTGCCCCATATCCCTGCCCCTGCCAGCCTGGTTATGATGGGCTGCTGCTCCCTGAGAGATGAGGGTGCAGAACCTCAGGGGTTGCTTAAGGTAACTGAGGCTAAATTGAGGTCATTGGAGCCCCTGGCAGGGGTTACTTGAGGTCATTTGGGGCTACTTGAGGTCATTGGGGCCCCCGGTAGGGGTTACTTGAGGTCATTTGGG
>VZTT01036360.1:986-20855 GCA_013400855.1 Buphagus erythrorhynchus | reverse complement strand
AACCTGGCCTCCATGCTGCTGCCTCAGCAAACTATTTTATTTGGCTGCTTCACAAAGTTATTTCTATTTGGGTGAAAAACTGGTTTCAAAGTATGTTCAGGATCTATCTTTTCTTTTTGCATATTCCCTCCAATTCAACCATCTGTGCAAATTAGCAGTGCTGAAATGCTTATTAGAGCTTTTTCCCCCTCCTTGATTAACACTTCTTGCATTTAATGAAGTCTCTCATAAATTGTGGATCAAATGTTCAGACCACTTATGTCACCTGACACAAGTCTAAGAAATATGATGATACATCCCTTCAAATCTGGAGCTCTGAAGCACCCAAAAAAGTAAGCAAGGGGCAGAGGTGCAATGCCAGTTTGTGACCTGGTAGAGAGGATAAACTAGCCTGTCTAGAAAAGGTGAAACATTTGCAGCTGTGTCAAATCCTGTCTGTCTCATGGGCTTTTAATTGTAAGCATAGGTCAGATGATATCATAAAACCTGGATTCACAAATCTGAGGGTTTTAGGAATGCAGGCAGGCATGCAGAGGTTTAGCCCGAGGAGAGCTGTGAACATACAGAAGCCCCTTTATGTGGTTCCACCTTCACCAGAAGCACCAGCCATCAGGGCTGAGTGTGGAGGGGGACCAGCACTCATTGCACCTGGAAAGGAGCTACAACATGAATGTGTCCATCAGGAACGTGCTCTGGAGAAGGAGGACTGAGGGCTCAGAATCAGAGATTGGAGAGCAAGGGCCAGGGTCCAGTACTGTCTGATAGAACAGCCCACAATGCTGTTTTTTCAATCAAGACTGGGATACCTGTTCAGATATGATACACGTTGAGAAGAAGATTCATTTACCTCCTGAAATTACCTAGCGAAATCAAANACTAGGCTGATTAGGAAGGAGGTTTTTACTGTGCTTGTGATGGTGATGGGGGTGTTTTTTAGGTTGTCTGAGAGGAGCGGGAAAAGGATTGGGGTGAGCTTGGAACACAACCTCAATAAATATTTTGTGGGGACCCACTGTCAGAAGACACGAAATACATTTCTTTCTTTATATAAAATCTCTTTACACTCATTTTTCATCTGTGAATTCAACACTACTGACAGTCTGACCTAGAAACATACATCTTTTATTTCCAGGTGTTGTAATTCCTGCTGACAGCTTGATTCTAAAGATCCACTCTGTAGACTAGTGTTTCTTAATTTCATTTAATTGAATGACTGTAAGGATGCTCTCAGGAAAAGAAAAACACAGACCATGTGTACAGTGTTCCCACAACTGTCTTTATTTACAAGCAACTTAAAATTAGGCTTAAGTTTGAATGTTCATTTATTATGAAATGAAAGTCTGTTTTCTTGGAAGTACAGGGATTATGTGTGGTTTCTTTCAAATTTCACAGACTGATATATTAAACTCTACCAGTGATGCATAAAGCACAGCTTGAGAAACACAGCCCCCAGGAGCTATTTGAGATATTGTGTTGGATGTACTGCAGATTGAACAGTATCTTAGTTCCTAGGATGGTTGTCTAACGTATTAATATGTTGATGACCGCGTTTAATCCTTTGACTGCTCTCCCTGATGNGAAGGCCAGTGGGGGAGTGTGATCAGTTTAGAACTGGATGTTGTAATTCCTGCTGACAGCTTGATTCTAAAGATCCACTCTGTAGACTAGTGTTTCTTAACTTCATTTAATTGAATGACTGTAAGGATGTTCTCAGGAAAAGAAAAACACAGACCATGTGTACAGTGTTCCCACAACTGTCTTTATTTACAAGCAACTTAAAATTAGGCTTAAGTTTGAATGTTCATTTATTATGAAATGAAAGTCTGTTTTCTTGGAAGTACNACTGCAGATTGAACAGTATCTTAGTTCCTAGGATGGTTGTCTAATGTATTAATATGTTGATGACCACGTTTAATCCTTTGACTGCTCTCCCTGATGCATCTGCTAAAAAAGTAAGCCAAGTGAATTGTATCAGGTAAGCAGCTTGTTGCTGTTGCATATATGAAATTTGGCTATCAACTCTCTTATATCAACAAGCAACTGCAACCAATACTGGGTTTGGCAAGGCTGCATTGTCACCTTAGGAGACAGAGGGAGAGTTTTGCACCAACCATGAGAGGGAGTGCACAGATTAATTTCTCTTTTGCCTCCCTGCACAATTTTTTGAGGAAAAAAAAAGGCTCTTCACTGAAAAATGAAATTAAAAAGTGGTGATCCAGTACCAGTGTAAAATCAAAAACCCAACACAAACTCTGTAGCTTTCTGAATCCACAAACCTTTAAAATTTAGTCACATACACCAGGAAAAGCATTTGAGAGATGAAGAAACTCCCATGCTGAGCCTGGCAAAGCTATTGCATTGACATAATTCCTTCTTAAGGTTCTAAGTTTCAAATGCTCTCCTCTTGGAAGAAAATACCAATCCAGTTATCTTCCTTTGCTCCCTTGTTTACTGGTTTTCTTTTATATACATTCAGAAAGTGATTAACTTTGAAATTTTCCTTCCCTTGCTCAGGAAATACATAGCCAGAATTGTAACCCTCCAATTTCTGTTTCAGTCTTGTCAATGAATCTCAATCAATTTTTTTTTTTAGAAATACTGGTAAGGCACTAAATGTGCATACTATTAGAACCTATTTAAAATCAGTGGGACAGATGTTTTAGAACACATTTCCTTGAAAATAATTTTCAGCCTGAAAAGCAGGATTAATTAGCTTTGCAATGACCTACATAGATGGTTCAAAGTGCCTGATTGCTATCAGCCATCCAAGGAAAAAGCTAAGCAAATTGCACTATGAATTGATCTCATACAGGGGGCATTGAAAAAGAGAGTACATTATTTACAAGGTAAAAAAAGAACTTGCTAACAACATCAAACAATATACTAACATCATCTGGCAAGTCATTTAAATTTATACTAAAAGAAGATCTATTAGAACCTAAGGGACAAGGCAATAGAATAAAATAAGATCACTGCCATTATTATGAAAAACAAACTGTTGACAGTGTCTGATGATTTTACTGTTGTCTGTCTGTAAGAAAGAGGTAAATGTGTGTTTAGTACATCTCTTTCTTTTCATACCGAATCTCTTATTTTTTGTCTGACATTTTGTAACTCTGTAAGTAGTCTAAAATTCAGTCTGTTTTGGTGTACTTTTACGCTATGTTGTACTCTGCATAGACACTTGACTGAGTTTAGGGCTCTACAGTAATATTTCTAAGGGAAGATGAATCAACCTAGTATGTGCAACACCTGTCGATTCTCCTACAACAATAAATGATAACGGTAGAACTGCACGGTGTGGACATGGCAGGATATGTGAGGAGAAGATACATCAAGTCTTTGTGTGGACTGCACTTCAATTTCTTGTGCTACAGCATCCCAGGAAGAAAGCCCAGATGGGGTCCCACTAGAACACTGACTGTCAGGGTAGCCCTGAGAGCTGCTCAGTAAGTGCTATAGGGCCAGGAGAATCTGTCCTTCCATCACTCGGATCAGCAAGGCTGATATAGCAGCAGGAGGGAGCAAGGGCTGTATGTGCCTGTTCAAAGCTCAGCATAACGTGGATGTGGACTAGACTGCTGGTCCTTTGATGCCTAACCCTGTGTTTTCAACACTGCTGAGTTGAAAAACATCTCCCACCTGCCCATTCTCTCAGTTTGGTGAGGTCTTTCAGGGGTGTGTGTATCTGATGATCCAAAAAAAAGTTTAATGTCAGGTGCAAATATGCAAATTTCCATGGGCATGTCCTTCCTCAGATCACTGATGAAGATGTTGTATAAAACTAATACCACTCTTATGGGCTCTGTGCTTTTCAACAACATACATAAAAAATAAGGCCTGTGAAGTGGCATATAAGAGGGACAATTCTAATGCAGCTAGATCATAAACTGGACATTTTATTTAATTCTTATTGAATCTAGAATGTACACTCCATGTGCAGTAGTGAAAAGTGGTACAGTGCAGAAGATCTTTGTGAGCACTGTTAAGAAGTCAAAGGCTCATCTATCCAGACCATAGAGATTTTACAGTACATCTGTTCTTCCCCATCCTGCAGTCTGCATAACATGCTAGAAGTCTTTTTCAGATGGCTGGAAGGTACTTACAGCATGAAAGAGATGGGCTTTGTCATGATTAAATCAGCAGAGAGAGTCCAGGTTAAGATGGACTTTGTCAATAAATTTTTTTCACTACTTTACTCTTTACCTTCAATGTTCATAAAATTATGCTGCACCTCTTGGGGAAGTAGGAAAGCTTTGCTTCTTAACATTTGCAGAGCTCAGAGCTGAATATAAAAATGGTATTGAGTTACAAAGTAAAATCATAACAGTAAACGTTTCCCTGAGAAGCCAAGTCTAAACCAGATCCAAAATATGTCATCTCCCTTGAGATCTGTGTTACATCTGTAAGACCAGATACAAAAACCTTGGTAAAGTCTCTCTGAGTAACTAAGAGGCTGAAAAAGACAAGGCCAAAGGAGATACAAAAATTACCCAGCCAAATACATAGTCTGCTTGCAAAAACACAGAGACTAGAAGTACTGAGAGCCTTAAGGCTCTTTTCTGAAACTGTCTTAGGCATGCAGCTTGGGCAAAATAGTTAGATGTTTGACCCATTTGGGCTCCAGAGCTTCTGTCCCATCTGTATCTGTCCCCTTTATGACTAAAGAGAACTTCACCTTCCTGAAACAAGGGAGGAGAGTCGCCAAGAGAGAGAAATTCTGTAGCACCAGGCTCAGAGCAGTGTGTGAAAGGCACCAGAACTGGGATTCTGCAGCAAACACCAAGAATCAGTCGGGATTCAGAGCAGCAAACTTGTTTCTACAGGTAAGTAAAAGGAGCACTCAGTGGTTGCACACCAGCTCAGCTGTAGGAGGAAATAGGTTCTGCACTCCAGCCCCTTGATCCCATTTCAAAATCGGTGTGGGTGGGGGAACAAATAATTGTAACAGTAATTTTTTTTCAGGAAGACTGAGCACAGGCAGTGAATCAAATAAGGGCTGGCAGCAATTTATGCAAGCTGGGATGTCCCTATTCTTGTGGACAGGATCTGCAGATAAAGAAAAACTTTTAATCAATGGCAAGATAAAACTTCCTCCTACTCAGTTTGTTACAGTCAGAAAAACAACAGCTCAGTCAGGTAGAACTCATCTTGGGGCAGAAGGATGCTCCAGGACAAGATTTTTTCCAGTCCCATTTTCCACGGTAATAATTAAGAAGAGTTACGAAAGATCTTAAAAGTTCATGAGTGAAAGCTAAGTGTTTCTGTAGAATGTGATAAATTTCATAATAATTTGAGACACAAGAAACTGCAGCTCTATGTGGTAGAAGGAAGGCTCACTGAATATTGTTCATTTGAAAATGTCCTAGAGGGAATGCTATTGTATAAATTGGTTTATGGTATTAATAAGGAGAGAATTCAAAGGATGATTGTTGGCAGAGGAGAATTTAACCTGGCTGAAAACTTTGAAATTACCAAAAGTAATAGGAGCAGTAATGAAAAATTACAAGATATGTGAGTATAACTCACAGACAATCTAACTGCTTTAGTAAACAAAATATGAAGCCAGTTGGAAGGAACTTGCTCTCCTGAGAGTTGTTTCCATGTGGAGGAGCTCATTTTACATCAGGTTGTCAGCATAAAATGGCCCAATGTCGCAAGTGCCTGAATTTACAAGCCTGGGCCAGAAAATGCAACGGTGCATTTTCAAACTCAGGGTACAAACCCCACCAA
The DNA here is from genome assembly GCA_013400855.1 of Buphagus erythrorhynchus. Taxonomy (NCBI): domain Eukaryota; kingdom Metazoa; phylum Chordata; class Aves; order Passeriformes; family Sturnidae; genus Buphagus; species Buphagus erythrorhynchus. The sequence continues at coordinate 15,122 of VZTT01036360.1, read as the reverse complement.
AGCAAAGGATGAGGGGTAAGATGAGCAGGGGGGAAAGGTTTAGCGCTGATGGGAAGGTAGACATTCTATCTCCTAGGTGGAGGGCTCTCTGCTTCCCCTGTGATTGCATAAGTTTTGGTAGTCTGAGGTCCAAGGCAAAGTCTGTTAGGCAGTGAGCACTCCAAAGAGCTAAAAGATAATCTCTCTTATTTTATAAGCACAACGCCATGTTTCTTCAAATGCAGAACTGATCCAGCTCCATGTAGGTTAACAGTGAAAAAAAAGGTCTGTGTGAAAGTTCTGCACTGAGGCACCAGTAGATCAAACAGTGCTGACCATTACATATTTGGGATGGCTCCATGTGCCTGCTGGAACAGGCTGAAGCAGACTACCTCAGCTAGATGCCAGAGCAAGCATTCTATGCAGAGAAGCAAACTGAACGAGGTGGGAAACAAACTGAATGATGTAGGAAAAGAAATTTAAGAGAAAACACATGTTCAATTCAAAAACTACAGAAAAAAAGCAAAGAACAAGTCAAAATCAAGAGGTTAAACGTACAGGAGGTTAAATGAACAAGAAGTTAAATGAAGCAACATTTTTATTCATGAAATGAAATCTCTCTTTTTGGCAAAACATGGTGGAAGACAAGGAGAAAGGAAGGGATGAAGGACAGGATGTTGTCTAACTCACCATCAAACATTCCAAGCTTGGCAACATCCACAAAAATTCTGCATAGCCACCAAAATTTTTACTTGCGTGTGTATTGAACAACAAATATACAGGAGAATATAAGCATTGATCACTAAATGTTCTGCTGATGTTAATGATAAAGAAATGGACAATTTGATAAGGAACATAAAATGTGGTTTTATAGACTGTTTTAGTTATTAACATACTCTGGTTTTTGTATTTCCCCTGCTATACTTCCCCTACTTCTTTAAGTTCACGGACTTCCTAAACTGATGTTTTGATCCAGACTGGCAAGTTTAATTAGTGTATGAAACTGTTTATTTCTTTGCTAATTTTGTTTGTTTTGAAACTTTTTTTGTTTCTTTGCTTGTTTTTGAACTTGCATGGAATTTTGGTCTCCTCAGCATAATCTACCAAAGAGTTGTGTAATGTAAATATTTAAGTTTGTGAAAGATACTTAAAAAACTATTTATTGTTATTACTTTGAAACTTCCATGTCTCCACACTTGTATATAGAGGGAAAAGCTCAGTAATTTTCCTATTTATTTCTTCACTGTTCATAGATCTTTCCCTTTCAAGTTGAAAAGTCGTTTCTTTGTTGTTGCTTTACGTGGAATAGTTGTATCAAATTTCTGGTTATCCTTGTTCTTCTCTATGCCTTTCCCAGATCTACTTTGCCAACTTTAGTTCCAGTTCTACTGTATGGAATGACCAGATCTACACATTCTGTTCAAAATATGCATCATTCAAAGCAGCATGTTGATATCTTGTCTGGTCTCAGCAATTCTCCAAAACAGTTTCTCTATCATGGAAGATAATGCCAATATTTCAGATTTTTTTTTTCTTACTATACCTTCATCCTGATTAAGAATTCCTGTTCCATATTAATCATTTGTGAACAAAATGAATTCTCTGGCAGTTGCCTCTTCACAACTTCCCAAAATTCTACAGTTTTTTTTTCATCTTTAGTGTTTTTTGCTCTTCCTTTGGTAGCTCCTATGCCCTTTTCTATTTCCCACAACTATATATGACTATTTGGGAGGATGTATTTTTAAGAGCTACTTTCGTCTTTAATTTGGCTGTTTCATGAAGCTGAATGCTTTTTATTTTGTGGTTGGGTTTTCATTGAATGGTTCTGTTTTCATTGAATGGTTCTGTTTAATTAGCACTGTTCATTAGCTGCAATCCTCTGATGTGGTGGTTTTAAACTTTCTCCATGTGAGCTATAAAAAATTTGTCTTTCTAGCTGCTCCTTTTTAACTTCCTGTTAACTAGTTTTCTCATGGTAATATGTAGCTCTATTTAAGAAAGAAATGCTATTGCACTTCATTTCCCTTCCCATCAATTCAGTTCAACATACTTATATGAAACTCTATCACAGTCAAATTGCAGTGCTCCTCACATAAAAGATGTTTGGTGGGGGGATTATGTTTGTTTGTTTGTTTGTTTGTGGTTTTTGTTAGGTTTGGGTTGGGTTTTTTTATGTAGATAAAAAATAATTAGCTATATAAAGAAGGATTTCAAGACCTTTTCAGAAGTAAAATCCTTTCTGGATAAAGACAAAGCCTGCCTTTAGATAGTGAAGATGTAGATTTTTCTGCATGGTAAAGATGCAGTTGATCCTCTGTGCTCTCATTATTTACACTGGGCCAAACTTAAAGAACAAAAAGGTCTCCAGCTGCCTTAGAAAAGTGCAAAGATGTATAAAAGGTTGAAAGGCAGATGGCGACTGCAGAGAACCACTGCTGCCCCTAGGCAGTAGCCAGTGAGCAGGAAAAGGCAAGGCTCTGACTGTTAGTCAAGAACCCTGGTGAAATGACCAATATAAGCTATCTTAGTCAAATATAACATTTTTGAATTGGAATAGAGGAGTTAGCGATATTTACAGAAAAGAAAAAAAAAATCCCAATTATTTATTATGTGATTGCTGTAAAGGGGAAAAAACTGGCTATCTCACACCCCTGCAATCTTTTCTGGACAACCTTAGTCTTCCACCATTACCTTTAATTATATTTCATTGGTACTAAAGTAAAATTATGTGGCACACTCCCTGTCCTGGTTTGAGATTTGTCACATAATATTATGTACTTAAATTTTGCTGAAGTGTCCCTATTTTACAGCCCAAAATAAACCCTCAGGCTGCTGTGAGTACATGTTGTCCCTCACTCATATTTTCTTCTTGAGTTCTTATTTTGCTATTTTGGAAAACACTGGCAGCAAAGACCATAAGAAGTGGAAATAATGTCTGACTGAAACAGACAGGAGCACAACTTTTCCACAAGTTATATCATATACTCATTGTTCATTGTTTCTCCATATAAAATGTTTCCTGACAACCTTTAACATCAGGGCCAAGACTAACTTTTTTATGTCAGCAACCGATGCATATACTTTAAATTAAAATCAGAACGCTTGCAGGGGTTGTCTGTTTGGAAGGCGAAATAGACCAAGAGGTATTTGAAGATCTCTTCAAATTCCTACAATGCACATCTGTGATGAAGTAAACACAGCAAGGAGCTTTTGCTAGTGACATAAATAGGATCAGATATGGAAGATCTGGATTGTAATGTTCTTGAAAACACAAGCCAGGGAAAGAATTACACCATAGCTCATAAGATTTTAATTTAAAACATAGAATTGAAGTAAATTATAGAATTCACAATTTAAAAAATAATCCCACATATGCATTATTCAATAATTATGCTGAAATTTTTGCTTTATCTATAATCATCTAACAACTTTCTAGGATAAATGTCAGGTATTCATTTCATACAGTCAACAAATAGATATATTAAAATGAGTTAAGATACATATCCTAGGTAAGTGGGATAAAAATAACTTAAAGGTGATATCTCTCAGATACTTCTAAGAGCCAAATCAGCAAAATTTTCAAGATTACCAGAGGAAACATTATAATCAGTGTGAACAGCATGCACACTTCTTGACAAATTTCAATTTTTTTTTTTTGCTTTTTCTCTTGTGCACTGGTGTGCTGGTTTCAGTTGGGGAAGGACAGACTCAGAGGTTTTTCTCTATGAGAACTTCCTCACAGAGTGAGCTGATGGGACCAATTGAAGGCTGGTTTGGTTATTGACGGTATGAGAAACCAATTGGAGAAAGTTAGTTCACTCCCTGAGCACACATTTTGAAGGAGGTAACCCGGGAAAAAGCTCTCTTTTATTTCTGGTGGCTGAGCAGGTAACACCGGCCCGGCCCAGGCTCCCTCCCATAGTGGGGGCTCAGGAGGCCGCTGGGCCCCGTTTGCAAACCAAGGGACCCGATGGCCGGGGGGAGGAAAGGCTCGTTCATAAAACCTTAGCCCTGCTTCCTCCCCCGTGGGCCCGTGGCTCTGGGGGGCCTGGCTCCTGCTGCTGGCTCAGAGTACCTTCGGAGGGGCCGAGCCTGCCCAGCCCTGCACGGCCTGGGGGGAGGCAGCCGGGCCCTGTCTGGGGAGCAGGGGTGGCCATGGGCAGTGTGGGGCTGCAGCTGAGCCCCTGAAAGGCTGATGGAGATCTCAGCTGCCCCTCACCCTGCACGGCCTGGGAGGAGGCAGCCGGGCCCTGTCTGGGGAGCAGGGGTGGCCATGGGCACTGTGGGGCTGCAGCTGAGCCCCAGAAAGGCTGATGGAGATCTCAGCCGCCTCTCACCCCGCAGGCCCGGGCCTGGCCCAGCTCTTGCAGCTTCTGTGTGAAACCTCAACTCTTTAATACTCAGATAGACTTGCAGACCTCTGGCTTTCCTTTGAATGAGAGGGAAAAAACAGAAGAGATACTAAGGCAGTGAAGCAAGAGCTAAGTTTTTTTTAGATGGAAGGAGAATGAGAAGATGCTATGAAGGTTGGCTGAAAATCATTTTGTGAAGTTGTAGGGATGGACTGATATTGCACTGAAAATTCCTATAAACCGTGGAGAAAAGACATGGGGGGTTGGAGTGTTCCATTTGATAGATCATTTGACTAAAAGCACGTGTGTTGAGAATCTTTGCCCCGAAGAAAGAAGATCTCAGTTTTCTGAGGATGAACCATGAACAGAGAGAAAGGAGATGAAGAGAACTTTTGCTTTGGAACAGTTCATTCTTAAAAGTAATACCCCATGAGTTTAACATGGCCCATAAGCACAGCTTTAGGAAAGCTGTGAATGTAGGAGGAGCTTCACGACTTTGCAAGATTTTTCCCCAGCGGATGCAAATCTTGAAAGTGAAACCACAAGAGGATTGGTTTTTTTTGCCTCCTTGGGGAGAAGTCCCTATGGCCTGACAAGAGGAAACTTCTCTCTCCGAAGTGAACTGAAAAAAGGACTATTTAAGTTGGGAAATGACTGAAGTAGTTTTTTTGTATGTTTATTTTGTTGTTATGAAGGTTGGGAGAGGGAAGGAAGGAATGGTCTGAAGATCTTATTCTGAATTTGCTTTTCTTTCTCTTTCTTTGTGTAGTTAATAAAGTTTTTTGTATCCTTTTAAGCTTTAGGCCTGCCTTGCTCTCTTGCTCCTGGTTCTATCTCACAACAGAAAATGAGTATATTTAAATTGGCAAATCAAAACTATGCCATTTTTTTGGTGCGTTGGCCAGGAAATTCAAATTAAACCAAGGCATTTTTTGGGGAAATTAAATAAAACCAAGACAACTGGTTATGATAGAGAGTCGGAGAAAAAGATAATCACTCTTTGCTCTGTGCTTCAGAATGGTTTCCATGGTCTCATTACCTCATCTTCTCTCAGGCTCATCACCTGTGTATAAGAAAAACAACCAACTAGATCAGCAGGGATTAAAGCTAACTTAGATGTCTAAGTGCAAACCAAAATTCTTCTTTGCTACTAAAAGACCTGCTATTTGCTTAAGCTTTGTAGTTCACCCAGCATATAGGATTGTACCTGCAAACACAAGGAATGCTTTGGCGCTGCACTGGAGAATTCTAGATCTCAATCAGGTTTTGGTAGAAAAACCAGAAGAAAAAATCCTCCTAAAGTTTCAGTCCAACTGGTAAAATCAGAACATGCCTAATATGCTGACTAGTTCCTTTTCTTCAGAAAATGTAATTTGGGCTGCTACTGTTTTGTAAGAGTAAGAGAAACATCCTTTAATCTTGCTCTTCAGAATATTTATTCAGGAGATGGGAAATCTAGGAGGAAGAGGGAATAGAAAAGAATATGAAGAACAATCAAATGCAAAAACACAAGATGGGTTAATGAGGACCCATGCAGAAATCCTGTAGAATAAGAGCTAAGTCTTTAAGGCTGTTTTTTAATAACATCTGCCAGAGAAAAGAGTGAATGTGATCAAAGTGATTTGTTGTTGCACATACTTCCTTGATTCTCACAAAATCACTCTGCTGGGATAGCAGCTGGTGGAATGGGACCTGAAATTCTACCTCTGAGAACAGTTTAATGGGCGGTTTTCACATTAAGAAATATGTAGTTCACAAGACTAACCAGCAGAGAGCAACACTATTTAAATTTGAACTGAGCGTGATATCTTGACAAACTAATTATTACATTACTGTGCATAAAACTGTATAATGCAGCATGTTAAATGTAATGCTCTGTTACATTAGTCACAGCCACTCACTGCCAATGCATTCCGATGTAATGTCTAACCCAGAAAAACATGTATGCAAATCATCTGCATACTTGCTTTTAATTTGCATGATATCGAGGGGTTCTTCTGAGGCTATGATGTATGGCAAACTTGCAAAATTAAACACAGATGTACTTTTATTTCACACACAAAATTTAACTGCAAAGCTTTAACAAGGAATTTGCACAATGAAATTATTCCCTCTAGCCACCATAAGGGGTCAGATGGTTCAGACTGAACTCAGTTTGTGCAGGGTATATTGGGCAAATAAAAACCATCTGTTTTATCTGCAAGTTTTCCTGTATCTGTTGGTGGAAAAAGTTTACCATCTCCTTTACATGGAAGTCCTTGAAAATTCCTAGTCTGGAATTACTCCAATCACTCTCTTGTTGCAGCCACTGGACAACAGCTATAAAAACTGTCTGCATATGTTGGGGCATTGGTGAGGTGATCCACTGAGCTCAGTCACCCTGAGAGATGCCCTACAGTCTAGGCAATGATTTTTTTGTCCTTGTCTCTGTTTTTTTTCAGCTTCCTAAAGATGTAGCGACCAGCTTAAAATCAAGCTGTACCAAGAATGGCAGAGTAACAGGCTTTCCCAGATGGTGGGAAAGCCCCATGTCTATCCTGGTCCACAGATTTATACTGGAAGATGGTGTGTCTGCCAAAGAACATAGCTTCTTAATGCTGCCAGTGAGCAGAGCATCTCTACCGTTCTCAGCCTGGGAGATGTCTTGGAACAGTTCTCAAATTGATAGTAAGAGATACTGTAAGGTGGCAGTGGATTCCATGGCAAATATGAAATAGGTTCTGAAGGGAGAAATCCTGAACTGTCTCAGCCTATAATACTATATTAAAGATATAGTATCTTTAATGTTCTTTTCCCATCTGCATTATTTTTCCACTGAGGCTGAACCAAAAGGTTACCAAAAGACACAGACTATCCCTTTCAATTATTTTAAGAGGAAAGTAAAACTTTTTTCTTAAACATGTTCCAAAAAAAGAACAAAAACTAGGGGAAAAAAGTATTTAAGTGACAGCGTAACATTAAACTTGTAAATTTAAATGGCTTACTGATCATTTACAGCAACAGAGTACATACAGTATATTGAGGCAGGTAAGCAACTTTCTGTGAAAATCTTTCTGCTTTGCCAAATTAAATGATTCGGTTTGTTTTCATGCAGGTTCACCCACAAAACATTCTTGTAGACTGTCTTGCAAAAAGGGATATTCAGAGTAAATTTTAATTAAATATTGCTAAATATTTCCAGAAGGTGAATATGAAATTAATGTAGAGATTTCACAGCAGCAGTCTGATCCAAGAAATTGTAGTCAGCTAGTTAGGAAAAAGGAACTGTACCACCCGTCTAGGCAAAATACTGGACATGTTACAAATTATGAGAGTTCAAAACAAATAGTGGACAGAAGATGTAGGGGTCAATCAGAAGTCATTTTGATTTTTTAGTCAGATTGACTTCCCAAAGTTTCTGGAAGAGTATGGAGATCTTTACAACACAAAACCATGGAAATATCACTGAGTAAATAACCTGTTTCAAAAGATCCTTCAAGCTTGCCTGTACTCCTGAAATCACAGTGGAGATGATGTAATACACGGATTTAAAACAAGAATATGGGACTTTCAATATCAAGAAGTGTGACAGCACTGAGAGGAGTTAAAGAGGTACTTTTTCATTAGTTGGTTCTGTTCCTTTTTGGTTGTTTCCCAGTCTGCTTGTCCTGGCATGGCTGAACAGTGAAAACCAACTGAACTCAGTTGGTTTCCGCTCTGATCTAAAGTGTAGTAAATGATGCTTTCATTACAAAAGGTGAGTAATATCTCACACATTTGAATTTATCAAATTGTTTCAAATGCAGTAATTAATTGAAGTCTCATATAATGCCAGGAGCCATCCTACCTTGTGTAAGCACAGTATAGAAGACTATTAAGGCAGCTTTCTCTCAGAGCATTTAATGTGACATATCTTAAGTCATTCGCTTCCCTTGGACAGTAGTCAGTATATTGTCATTACTCTCCCCCTATTACTAAATACCGCAGGAATTTATGTCACTGATGTCTGTGGGGCTGGATACTTATGGAAAAGATGACAAAGCTCCAACTGGAAACTCAAATCAAAAAAATACTCCTCCAGGACAACAGATATAAAGGAACCCTCAGAAAGGAAGGTCTTCTTGCAAGAGAAGTTACGAATCCCATCTGAATTGGAAAGATTAAGGCAAAGAGCTAAAAGAATATGAGTTCATGAATAGAGGGACTGCATAAGAGGCAAAAGACCCCTTTGTGTTCTGGAAATGTTGCTCAATTTCATCATAAACTTTCTGGCACTATGGCAAACTAGAGGAAAATGCAAACCAAAGAGCATCTTTTCCATCTCTTGTAATATCTCCTTGTCTGCTTTATCTTCTAATTTTTATCAAGAGCATTATTTAAAGTGAAAAAGCAGAGACAAGGCAGGCCAGAAATTCATTTCTTGCCACATGGTATGGTGTGTTTAGCACTCCCTCCTACTTGTGCCTGAGCACAGGCCTGTCCTGCTTGATAGCTGTGATGTGTCAGCCTAGAAGGTACAAATTGCTACAAGATCCAGTAGATTCAGACTCGAGTGTATTTATTCCAACACCTTTGGGGCTGTGGAAACATTAGGCTTGCATAACCACAAACAGGACAAGGCATAGTCTCTCCAGCTGTGCAGAAACAGATGGCAAGACACAGGAATTGTAAGCTCTATTCGTCACACATAGACCTGATACTGACTCGTCCTTTTCATGGATTTTAACAGCATCAGGATCTCCAGAACTACATTTAAGGAGATATTCTGGTCCCAACAGACACATATAAGGAAATCATAGGTCATCTCTCCCTAGACAATCTGGAAAAAACTCCACTGCATCAGTCATTGCCTTCTTGCAGCAAGATAACTGTGTCTGGAGTGCTGCCCTGGTGGTTGAGAGTGACAGTGTCTCGTGGTGTCCTTTTTGCATGCTTTACAGTCCAGTTTGCTCTATTTTCTACGTAATTTTTTTTTTTTTTTGCCACTGATGCCTCTCTCAGTTGCTAGCTGGGGTGAACTGGGAGTCAACTGGGATAAACAAGGATATCCAGATGCAGAGGGAAGGACTACTTTTCTTTCCAGGGGATTGCATGGACATGTCTTCGGTCACCTCAAACATCACTGCTCACTACCTCTCAATCCTGACCAGTCTGCAGAAGTTCTGGACTTTTTCTTTCACCAGCTATTTCTAGGATCTTGATCCTCCCTTTCAAAGACACCCACACTTTAAATGGAAGGGCCATGACATGAGAATTAGACATGTAGAGAAGACTGTAATAGTAGGACAAGCATACAGCAACACTTCCCAGCCTCCAGCAAGCCAGAACCCAAAGGTTTTCTGTTTCTGATGTAGTACTGTTGTATAGCAATAAATAGATTATTCTCCCATGAATCTGTCTGGAAAGATTGCAGATGGATTTTCGTGACTTGGAGGAGGCTCAGCTGCATTTTGTTTTAGCACCACTGCTGAGCATGAGAAGAAGACACACCGTAGTCTAATAATATCTTCCTTTTCAGCACGTTTCAAGGTCTAACAAGTTTCTGAGTTATAGGTGAGTGAGCTATTTGGGAAAATATCCCCAGTTACACATTAAAGATAATTCTTTAGCTGTGAACTTTGGTTTGGGAAAATCAATATTTAAGTGTCCATCATATGAACACATACCTAGCAAGTTGCACACAGAAGAGATACTAGGCACGACATCAATCCATAGAAGGGTTAGAGGGCCAGTCTTCTGGAATTATGACTTTCAAGTTAAAAAACAAAAGCATCAATTTAAAAAGTGTACTTTTAACTAACTCTTTCACAGATTGGCTTTAGAAAATATGAGAGTTCTAAAAGCTTTCCTTGGAAGATGGCATAATCTTCAAAATCATCCCAGTGAGTACACTGCCAACAAGTTATTTCAACACAGCTGCTAATCCATCATGTGCATATTATGGAAAGAGTTTCCTTATATATCAGATCTGTTGGGCTGCAAGCTAGACATAGTATGTTGTGTCTTCACCTGAATTTTTTGACTGGAATAAAGGACAAAAGTTATCAACCCTCTGTGTGCCAGGTTCTTGAATGACAGAGATAAAAATATAGTTTGGAAGCTGCTTATTGCTACATTATGCAGTCACTTTTGAAATAGTTAAAACTCCAAAACCCCAAATAAATAAGTTGAAATATCATTTGCTGAACACAAATTTCTAGATGTCTGCCCACAAGGGAAAGAGAAGCCACTTCTTGTATTTGTTGAACAGAAAATGTGGCATTGCAAAGTCTATGAATTACATAGTGTTCTCCCTGAAAAATAGAATTGCATAATATGTTGTTTTACTACTGCACGTAGTAAAAAATCATTCTTAGGTCCCAAAGCCAGAAAAAACAACACATGAAAGGACAAACTGACTACAAGTTCACTGCTTTGGATATAAAAAGGTATCTGGCATGATGAAGTCTTTTTTAGTCCATGTGGTTTTCATTTGAATTGGTTCATGTAAGGTTCTTTCAAGAGGAGGAAAAAAATGCGATAAATCTCCTTAGGAATAGAGCCGTGCAAGCTTGGGAAACTCGCTGGGCAAGACAGCTTCTTTTGTTCGCCAAATTCTAGGGGCACAAGAGCCTAATGAGAGCTTAATTAAAATTGATGTGAAAAAATTAAACACTTTAAAGTATTGTTTGGGGGCTTGCAGAGCTCATGCCAGTGAAAGTTGATAATTTTGTGGGTTTGGAATTTAATTAAAATAATTTATTTTTTTCCATTTACAGAGCTCTGTTGCTATCTCTTTTCTTTCCATCTAAGAAACAACTAGAAAAACATTGGTAGGAAACAGCCCATCTTTCTTTTTTTCCTCAGTTTCCCTGGGCCCAGGGGAGTGAGTATTTTAGTGTTCACGTCAGAGTTGAGATGTTCTTCTCCTTTCAAGATATTTTTCTACGTGGTCTTTTGCAGGCAAGCATGAAATCATCCTGTTTGAGCTCTGAGCATATGTGCATTCATGCTACGCATCCTTGGACAGAGCACTCTGCTGAGCACAAATTGATATTTTCTGTCTTTCAGCAGGGGCTTTAGCTTGGGCTCGGCACTGTAAATGCAGTAACATGGCTTCCAGTTCAAGGCTGTCATACATCCAACTGGCTCAAGTCTTGGGCAGAAAAACTTGTATTCTGCCTGCAAAAGGCTATGCAGACATTCTCTGATGCTCATTCACACTGAGCTTGATCTGATGCCTGCTGGAATCAGTGATAGTCTTTATACTTCAATAGGTTTTGCAATAAACTTCCTTCAATGCCTTGCAAGAAGTATTTATCACTCAGAACTTCTAGGGACTTCAGTGGGCCTCAGGATGCTCAATACCTAGATGTGTTAGATTTTGCTATTTCCATTCAGACATGCCTTTCACACAAAAATTGACATTCTTGTTCCAAGCAAATTTCCAGCTTGGTGACAGATTTAGAGCATGAGCACCATTCACCATCCATCATCTCCAACCTCTGCTTGGAGAACTTTGAACTCTGGCAAGTTTGTGGACAAGATTGGAGCTCACTTTGCTTGTAGCATTGCCTGATTAGAGCCCATTGTGCACCAGTGCAAAAAAGGGCTGGGAATCAGTGGTGTTACATCAACACCATGAACTTGAATAGTTAGACATCGTATGGTTTTAAAGGCAATATATAAGTATATAATACTTTATAAGGTTGCTTGAAAGAGAAATGGCATCAGAAATTAATGTATTTTTTTATGGAACAGTTTTCTCTAGGCCATTAGAAGTGACACTCTCCATAGGTATTTCTAACAAAGTTTCAATGTCAGGAAATTAATTCTCTGCTTATTTTTACATCAAAATATTTACTCAAGCTAGAACAGAAAAGTTTAGTCTATTGGCAATGATTTTTTGGGGTTGTTGATTTTTTTTTTCATTTGGCAAAAGAAGCTAAAATAAACAGGTCCTTTTGGTTTTTTAAAAAATGAATCTGGTTTTGGGAGGAAAACACCCACTTCCTAAAGTGGTTAATCTTTAAAACAGAATTTTGGGACCCCTCTCTTATAACTTTGTATTACAAACCTAGCAGAAAAACAACTATCTGAGTGGTGGAGCAACATGATCAGCTGTTTTTTTGCTAAATTAAGCCTTTCTATGAGCTAGGCCAGTGGATATCAGCTATCTCTGGATATGAATATCTTTGTGTCTCAAGGGAATATCATGGGTATTTTGATGAATAATCAAGCCTCTAGACAGCACAACAGAGACTATCTCTTACATATCGTTCCCAGGGAAACCAAACTGAAAGCAGAACTTTCCAAAGAGGAAGCAGCCATTGCAAAACACTGACCAGCTGTAGATGGATGTGCTTCACAGAAATATTTCTGGATTTTTATCTCCTTTTATCTATTTCTTAACAGTAAATAGATCTTTTAATCCCATTGCTCCTGCAGGTGAATTTAATTCACTAATAAAGAACATCCTTTGCCAGCCACATCAATTTTACGTTTGTATAAAGTCCAACGCAGTCTGTTCAGTAAACATAAAATCCTTTCCCTGAGCCTGAGAGGTGTCAGGACAATGAACAAAAACTCAGTCACAAGCATTTGTCTGACTTAACTTTTGCAACTTTTTTGAAAAAAAATTCTTCAAATCACCTGAAACTAAGTAATAAAGCTCAAGCACTGTAATTTCATGTATAAATTTGTTCTGTAGTAACCATCCCTACCTCTGTACCAAAGCTAGCTTCTTATGTTATATGCACTCTTATCTGTGATATTTTCTTTCAGTAGTCTCATCAATACAAAGAACTTTTAAAGCCAAGTTATGGCCGTATCAGAGTCAACCCAGAATCTTTTGATCAAATAATTAAATTAAATGTCAAAAGGCAATTAAAATTAAAAAGATTTCAGTCTACCTCCAGTTTTCAGTCAAGTATGATGAAAGCATTATTATTATTTTATTACCTTCCATTTTCTTGCCATATGGCTTGAGTGATGTGGATCCACAATTACTGAAGAAGGTTTAACTTAGATCAAAGCATCATTGCATTCAAAATGTTACTACTTTATCTGAATTTCTGCAATACTGTTCCATGGGTTTCTTTCTGACCCATTGCCTNTAGATCTTCCTTTTTTTTTGTAGCCACAGTATTTAATATCCTGGGATATAATGTGAACAGTATGCTGCTCTTGCTATAATTATTAGTGATAGTTTTGTGTTATGTAATTTATGCCTTATACAACATTAAAAATCAGCATATTTCTGTGCCCAGAATATTTCTGATTTAGGGGGACATATGACACCAGTTGCACCTGGATGAAGTGTAATACAAAATAACAGAAGAGAGGCCTTAAGAGCTCAGTGACTGGTGGGATGGATATGCCTTCCTCTTTTGGTCAGCCAACTCTGCTGGCTGCAAAGCAAACCAGCTCCATGAGCTCCCAGAATTGTTAGGGTGACAAGAATATTGCCATCCACTGACCTGAAGCTCATATTGTACATATAGATCAGCATTAAGAGGCTGAACTCCCCAAACTGTCCCCCACATATAGAGGCAAAAGGAAAGAAACTGATTCCTTAAGAGAAATTTAAAGCACTGAAACAGTGCTTGCAAAGGTATTTTTGTATCTCCAGTGATTTTAGGAGGAGTGAAGGAAGCCTCCTAACATGGGCACTTTGTAGTTAGATATTCAGTGATGTGAGTACTGTGGTGGTACAGGGACGGGGTAGCTGCATTGTTCCTTTGAGGGCTCAGCCCTTTTTTTTCCCATTAAACTTCCAAAATTTTTACAGCAGGAGCTGTGGTCTTTCTGTACCCTTTACATTTCCCAAAGCCCAGACATCCATCTG